>OZ020515.1:7251975-7513002 GCA_963971425.1 Bryoerythrophyllum caledonicum
AGAGAGAGAGAGAGAGAGAGAGAGAGAGAGAGAGAGAGAGAGAGAGAGAGAGAGAGAGAGAGAGAGAGAGAGAGCTTGAGCTTGAGCTTGAGCTTGAGCTTGAGCTTTGTCCTGAGACGGTGTCGGGTTTTTTGCAGTGTGGAGGTGATAAGAGCGGAAGAGAAAACTTTGAACGAAGACGAAGTTCCAGAGGACAAGCTGTTTAGAGAGGATAACGATGAAGCGATGAGTATGGCCTGCAAGGAAAGATCCGCATCACCACGCGGTGCTTGTGGACCGACAAACAACAAACTGTTGGAGTCTTTGCAGAGGGCCGCGGACGTGGCCCTGGCAAGCTGCCGCAAGGACGCACGCCTGTCCACCATTGAAAGGCACGTCAGTGTGGTCCTCCGGAAAGTGGTGCAAAAGTACAGCAACAAGCGCCCTGATGTCATCGTCATTGCCACGGACGCCTCGGAGGGCGTCACGCCCAGCAGGTCTCCTTCAGAGCCTAGCAACAATTTTGATCAGTCTCGTCACAAGCAGCAACCCTGGAAGAGACCAACGAACGACGCAAAACCAATCGATGACGCAAAGTCCACCTTTTTTAGGGGCAGCTCTGTAGGAGGAACTGTAGAAGAAATGCAAGAAGAGCCTCCTGTACAAACTGAAGATGAAGAAGCAGACAGTACTCTCTCGGACGCTCCAACGGACAACAACAATGGAGCAAGAGTTGAATCTATAGCGGCGTCACCAGAATCTCAAGGTCTGTTTTTGTTTCAGATGAATCTCTTTTTTCCCTCTCTCCTTTTCTCTTTATATCCCTTAAACGTCAGTCGGGAACCGTATATACAGGCATATATTTTACTCTGTAGAATACAGTATCAAAGTCTAGCGTGACTTACACCTTTGGATTGAAGATTCTTTAACTAACATCATGTTCAAATACGACACCATAGTGACCTTCTGACGATTAAGGGTTATGCTAACTATACTACAACAACTTATGATACGCAGAAACTCAGAGCGATGAAGAAAGTGGTTCAGATGCAGATGAGCCTGTTGTTGCATCAGTAGACAAAGGTGTGGTAGAGGCGCCCAAGAAGAAACGCCAAAAATGGAGGTATGATCCCCATGATCACTGCTGGCATTTTTGTTTTCCTCTCTTCTCTTTTACCATTCTAAGTGTTCACAAACTCTGCAGGCATGAGGAAACATTGAAGCTCATTGAAATTCGAAGTGCTATGGTAGACCAAGGCAGGAGGCCAAGCTGGAAAGACATTTCAGCATCGTTCATTCAGCTCGGTTTCCAACGTAACCCTGAGCAATGCAGCTCCATGTGGTCATCTCTCGTGAAAAAATACGAGGTAATTACCAACTCTTTCTCATACTCGAACAAAGCTTTTATCTGTAAAAAAGGTCACCCAAAGCTTCAAAAGATACCCCCTCTTTCTTCTACTCTCCTTGCTCTAAATAGTTAGAAGTGCTATCCTTCAAAACCAGTCCATGGAAGAGCTTGGTGGTCCCTAAACCCAAGTCAAAGTATAGTTAGCTCTCTCTGAAAGAACTTGCATCAGATCAACCATGAATACTAGCTGATGTCCTCTCCTTCAGGTTTAAGGTTCAGGGTTTAAGGCTTAGGGTAAGGGTCAGGGTTTAGGGCTAGGTTGACTTAATTTGGTTTTATGTATGTTGTGGTTGAGGCTTTCTTTTTTCCACAGTCTTGGAGGTAAAGTGGCATTCTAAGTTGTCAAATTTGGGGCTTTGTATGGGCCCAGGCAGTGGTGGAGGAGAAGGCGAGCAGGGAGCCGGGTGCAGCACCGCCGAAGAAGGAGTGGGTTTACTTGGAAGCCATGGACGTTGTGATGAAGAGACTGGCGAGCTCCAGCGCGTCTTCTTCCGAGGAAGGAAAGGAGCCTCGTGAGAGACCAAGAAGGACCAAGAGGCCCAAGAAATCCAGTGCAGAGCCACAGCTGCAGACATAGCCAGCCACAGGCATTGCTACATCTGTGTGAGCTGAGAATTGGTGTAACATTCTCATTCTTTCTCTTTCTAATTATCAATTGGGTGATTTCAACCCGAAATGTTCAAGCATCCACTCATTGGACAATAGTTGCAATCTTTCATGTTTAGTTCACTACTGTCACCTCTGTTTGTTTACATAACAACAATCAGCTCCCTCTACAACAACTCAAGCTGTCACCTCTGTTTGTTTACATAACAACAATCAGCTCCCTCTACAACAACTCAAGCTGACTGTTATACATGAAATGGTTGTTGTGACAGATGCTTTTGAAAAGGGGGCTAACTATACATGAAAGATGGTATGAAATGACCAACAAGTATAGCAAATAGTGACAAACTCTGTTATGAATTGTTGTTATAGTAAGCTCCCTGTTATCTGTTGTGAGTCATTTCATTCTAACAGTCAACTCCATGTTTGTTTACATTGTAAGAGTTTGCTCCCGTTACAACAACCTAAGCCAATTGTGGTGCATGAAAGATGGTATGAGATGACCAACGAGTATACAAAACATTGACAAACAAAACATTGTTCTTAATTACGATTAGCTTCATCTACGACGGCCCTATTTGTTGCGATAGTCATTTCATTATAATAGTTAGATCCTTGTTTACAATAGCCCTGTTTGTTTACATTATATTAGGCAGCTTCCTCAACAACAATCCAAGTTGACAACTTGCCCCACCTTTGTTATGAGTGTGATACCTTTTCCACCTCGTATTCCTCGTGGTTATCAATTTCAATACTAGGCGGCTGTTGTTGTATTCTTTTAGGAATAGACAACTCTCGATAAGGTTCCAATAGAGAAACATGAAAAACTGGATGTACCTTCATGGAAGTTGGTTGCTCTAGACAGTATGCCATTGGATTGATTTGCTTTTGGACGACAAATGGTCATATTCTCTGGTAGTCCAACTTATCACTTGGTGGCTTGGTCTTGATATTCCATCAAAGAAGCCATGTCATGTCTCCAACTTAGAAAGCATGTGTTTGATTTTGAAATTCATCTGTAAATTTCTTGTAAGACTCTTGGACAGTTTACACTTTGAAATGATTTGAAACTGCGAGTTGTCTTACAAACCCAACAAATTTGATTCCCTGATTAGATAGGATATCGTCTGGTAGACCATGATATCAATACACATTATCAAGAAAAAACCTTGCCGTGCCTTCGTTTGACGATGACTTCTTGTAAGGGACAAGTGCGCCATCTTTGTAAGCCGATTGACCTCAATAAAAATGATGTCAAATGAATTTGATGCCAATAGATCCATATTAAATTTGTCCATCAAAACCAATGACCATAGCCGATGTGAAATAGACAATGGCTATAGAAGTCCATAAGGGCAATGCTAAGGATTCTTAGACCTTGATCAAATGTCACAAGAGAAGGCAAAATTCTTCACATCCTTCCACATTTGGCGCCATCAGAAATCTTGGGAAATAAGATCCAAAGTCTTATTGTGTCTAATATGACTTGCACTTGGAAAGACGTGACAAAATTAAAGCACACGAAGTTGTATGGTCCTTCTAGAATAAACAAGTGTTCTTCAAAGTATAAAAGATCTCTTTCCACTTTAAAGTTGTCATCTAAATCGTTGAGGCAACACTTGATATAGAGGGCCACAGAGTCCTCATTATTTATAACGTGCACTTGGTTGAGGAAGTCAAAATCAATAGGTGTTGGTACAATTGTAGTTCAAAGGCAAAATTACTCTCGTTTCAACAAAGTAATACAGACGCTTCCCAGGCCAATAAGTGATAACAAAGTTGAATTGGGATAGCGACATATTCCATTAAGCTTGACTGTGATTCAAAACTTGAGCCAACATGAAGCACTCCAAATTCTGGTGATTAGTGTATACAGTCACAAGATGTATGGCTCCTTCAAGAAAGTGACTCCACTTAGAAAGAATCTACAATAGCTCAAGAAGACCTTTACCGTGGATCTCATAATTGATCTCGGCAGTGGGAAATTTTTTGAGAATAGAACGCAACTGGATGGAGCTTCTCGTCTATGCCTGTTTGCAAAAGTACAACTCTTAGAGCAAAATCCAAAGCATTTGTTTTCAAAGGTAATGCCTTTGTAAAATTTGGATGTATCAAGATTGGAGGCTCACTAAATGCCATCCTAAAATCTTGGAATGTTTTCTCTGCTAGAGGCCTCCATTCATGTTTGTCTTTGCATGTTAATTGAGTGAGTGGAGCAGCCACATGAGAATAATTCTTGATGAAGATCCGAAAAAAGTTAGCAAAACCAAGAAAACATTGCACGTCTCTAACCTTCTTTGGTACTTCCCAACACACAATTGCTTCCACCTTCTTGAAGTCCATCTTCAAGCCCTCCATAGACATGATGTATTCCAAGAACTTCATCTCTGTTTTGTGAAAAAATACTTCTCCAACTTGACATAGGGTCCTCGCTTGCGTAAATTTTCAAGGACCAAACAAACATGCTTCTCATGCTCTTCTTCATTCTTGGAAAATATCAAAATGTTATCTAAGTAGATGACATCAAAGTCGTCAAGGTGCTCCCAAAAGATGTCATTCATCATGTGCTGAAAGACTGTTGGAGCGTTGGTAAGGCCAATGGGCATGACATTGTACTCAGAATGACCATATCTTGTATGGAAAGTTGTCTTTCATTTTTTCCCTTCCTTGATTTGTACGAGGTTGTAAGCTGGGTCTCCTTAGATTAATCTGTGTAAAGATCTTCGCACGTCCGAGTTGTTGTAGAAGACTAGAGATTAAAGGGATCATGTAGCAATTCTTTTTTGTCGCCTTGTTGAGACCGCCATAGTCCACGCATATTCACAGAGAGCTATCCTTCTTTACAAATAAGATGGGCGCTCCAACTGACAACTTTGAGTGGCAAATGAAATTCTTGGCTAGGTTCTTGCCAATGTATTTCCGTAATTCGGCCAACTCCATCTGCGATAAATTGTAGGTTGGGTAGTTGTGTTCCTTCTTGCAAGTCTATGGAACAATCATGTGGTCGGTGCTCCAATAGTATGTTGGCATTCTTCTTTAGGAATACATCTCCAAAATCCTTATAGTGCTTCGAGATAGTTGTTGAAGTCTTATATTAGTTGGTTGGAGTTAAATAGATGACAAATGGTGTACCCCTTTTGGCCGATCTTACAAATGCCCTTGCACTAATAAATAAGGATTTCTTGATTTGCGGTTTTTGAACAAGTTTTCTAACAAGTTTACTTTTAGGACCTTCAATGGGAAATGTCATCTTTTGCAACATCCAATGCATGCATAGATTGTGCTTTTTTGACCAGGAAAGGCGAAGAATAAAAGGGTATGACGGAGTTTTGATGACATTGAAAATAATATGGCTACTCCGATCTTCAAATGTCACTTCTATAGGCCTTGTTTCATTGGTGACGCTACCAGAGGATAAAAGTTGTTCATATATTACTTCTACATGATAGATTTGGATTTTTGAACTAAAAGGGAACTTGTGACGATTGCCAAATTCTTTTGACGATTGACAAATATAAAAAACAAGTAGATGCTCATGAATCTAATATAGCATTGGTTTTCAGTTTTAAGGGCCAAAAGATAAGGGAATCATAAAACAACAAGTAAGTTGAGTGGAAAGAGAGGAAGTCAAATGTTGTTGCAGTATTGGACTGTCTAGTTGTATGGTTCCTATTATAGGTGGGCATCTTTGTTTTCATAAAAGATCGGGTCTTAATGATGCATTGACTTGGCTTCTTTGCACAATTGCCAACCTTGTGGCCTTCTTCACTACAATTCAAGCATAACCTTTAGCGTCGATAGAGCCCAAATAGGATTGATACATAAGGTTTTTGACAGTTTGTGCTCAATATTTGCCAAAATTCCAAGAGAGGTATTTTGTTTGGAGGTAGCTCCAAACTTAATCCGTCGCATGGACCAACCTACATCCCAAACAGGCTCAAATGGTGGGCCGGTTTGCCGGCTAAAACCTTACTCATTACAATGCAAATGTTCTTATACCGTTCCCCGTACCATCCCCACTCCATGTAGTGCAAATGGTGGGCTGATTGCCGGCTAAAGTGGGGTTTTAGCCGGCAACCGGCCCACGAGTTTGCATTCCCAGATGGATGGGCCTACGAGCAAGCCTCTAGCGAGACCTCTGGACAATCAGCTACCATGAGAGCAACGGCCCGGGTATCTCAACCAGCGGTTAAGATTGGTTCTTTTCAGGCCCTTTTCTTTGGAGCTTATCTTGATTTTTCCCGAGCTAGTTATTAGTACGATTATTGATCGTGACCGGTGCTATTGTTGTATGCACAACAATGAATAAGGTAACCCAAGCTCCAGAGTACCTAGATGGGCATCACGCTGCATTCATCACGTAGAGCGCATGTGAAAGACTCATATGAAGAATAAAGACTCTCACAAAACCAAAACACAATAATCTTGAACATGTTACTGACCAATGATGTGTTTAAACATTCAAATAAAGAGTATCATTCATGAGAAACTTGTGCAACCGATGCGTATACCAATACGCTCTATGTTTTGTAATACCAATCTCAAATCTTAGATTTGTTCTTTCATTTTGTATCATGATAAGTTGCAACAGATCGTTTTGCCTTCCTACCTTCATTTTGTGCAACCGGATACCATCCTTTCAACAGCTTGTATGAGCTCTTCACATTTATTAAAATACGTAAATTTACCAAACTCATGTAGAAGTGCACTAGGCTTTATAAGAGTGGATAAAATACTACAAAGAAGAAAATGTGATAAAAACATTCAATGAAAATGTAACAAGATTGCATAACATTATGCACTTGATATAAAATACACCTAATAGTCATCTTATACAATTTTTCTAGTAGTGGTTTCCTATCACTAGAAGTAATTTGTATCCATCCAATTTTTGAAGATTATTTATCTTCATATATTTTGTTAATGGAGGTGATTTCAATCATTATATTAGCATTAGCTATAAAGAGATATTAATCCCTAAAGGACCACAATTATGTATATGGAAAAAAAACTTAAAAAATATTGTTAAGATTGTCAATAATACACATTCACAGATATGATCTCATTCCTCTTCTAATAATACGATATTATTATATACTACTTGAATAACATATCATGATTTTTATATTATTTTTTATTGCATAGATTTTTATATTATAGCATTTAAGACATGTGCAATGATCTTTTTGCACCCTAGTTTTACAGGGTCAACACTCATAAGATTTTTTGATAAAATAAAAATTTTGCACTATGGTAAATTGCCCAAATTCCCCTTCTTCCCACAAAAACTGCTTTGGATAGCATGATATCAAATTTGAAAAGAATTATAAATAAACTTCCACAAATCTTTCAAAAGTAGTCATATGTGGTAACAAAGTGAAGCTTTTCATTTTTTTTAAAAGTATTTAGGGGTTATGGATCTTGTATGTGAATCCTAAGGTATTGAGATTATTTTCTTTTTTCATTTCACACCTTCATTTAGTTTTATTGAAAAATTCAATTTGAAAATAAACACAATATTTGTGAAAAGGTCACACATGTGTGTAGTATTTTCATAAATATGGTAATAATATATTAATCCTACTAGTATGTCCAACTGAAGTTAGTAATGTAAATAATTGTCCTATGAATGGTATTAGGAATTCCTTCGGCCACCATTATGCACAATGGTTGTGCTTTTCTAGTTGACATTATAACTATTGTATGAAAACATCATTTATGATGTTTTCATACACCATGTGACATTTCTATCAATATTGTGTTTATACCTATTGTTCAACTGAGGGTGTAAGCTTGATATGATTGGAGCATGTCTTTGTGAGACAAATAACTCCCTACTCTACTTTTCATTTCCTATGTAGTATACTGCTGAACATGTGCATAATTAATCTCTAAAGGATCAAGTGTTTGTTTGGAAGACATACAAATCTACTTTGAGTGCAGATCTCTTTCATTCTATACGGTCAAAATTCACAAAAAGTTTACTACATCATCTCATATAATTTTAGAAGATGATCATGCAATTACATTCTCAAAAAGTTCATCTTGACATATTTTTATTAATGGAGTAAAGATTCCTCTAAAATGCCCTATTCCTTTGGAGATAATATAAACCTTGATTTAAATAGATAAATCAAATAAGTAAAATAAAATAAAATGAAGTAAAGTAAATAACCTCTAATCACATTTTGATCTAAGCCCTTTTTATAAAGAAAATTCTTAATTCATTTTGAACAAGCTACTTTTTTGAAGCACTCATCTTATCTTGAATATCCATCCGTTCCTTCATAAGCTTTCCAAGGTGATTGTAAAAATTGGAAATTTTTTTATCATGTTTATATTTAAGCATGGCATCTGGATTTCTAGCAATTTCTGATACGGCTGCCATAATTTCCGGGTCTTCAAGCAAGTTTTTAATATCAGTAGTTTCCATAACATCCTTTACAAGTTCTTGTGTTGGTACAAGCATTTCTAAATGCCGTCAACACATCAAATACTATATTAGATTAGAACAATTTCTCTATTTAAATTTCAACATTATAAATAAATATTTCTTAATAATCGTTTAAATGAAGATTAAAATGAGACAATATAAATTTGATATAAATATATAAAATATTTTATTTGATTTAGTTATAATAGATTTTTTAATACATAATTTATAAGTATAAAATAATTATATAAACTTTTTATGTGTTGATGAATGAACTTCATATTAGTGCATACCTTGAACTTCTTTTTGAAGCATAGCTTTATCTGGATCTTGTACTCGCATAAACTCTATTAACGAAATAAACAAGTACACTACTTTATTCAAATAAAATATAAGACATACAAGACATGAAGATACTCCAACAATTTATCTATTACTCACTTCATAGAATTAAAATAAAATGAACATGTTAACATCATAATTAATAAAGGTAGCACATGTTTTGTATGTGAGTTATGAAGGGATCCTCTAAATCATGAATGCAATTGGCAAATATGTGGTGTTGTTGAAAGAAAAATGGTGGGGTAGTGTTATTGAATTAAGAATATTAGTCATTCACATGAATAAATAGAATAACAATACTTGATTAATGTATCGTGATACATCTTCATTATTGTTTTAGTTTCTCTACAAAAATTAAAAAAACATACTTTTTCCAAAAAAAAAAAAACTATATATATAAGTGTTAGAAAATATTTTTGTTTTCCTACAAACATATATGTGTAAAGCCAAATTTGAACTCAAATGCAACAACATATTTGGAGAACTTTTCTATTTAGAAAGAATAATTTAACTACATGATACGATTATGATTCACACAAATTTGATTATATATCATATCCACATATGGATTTGTTTAAAATTTGATTTTTTTTAGTAATATCTAAATTTTAATCAAAGTTAATCTAATCATGTTTAGTAGTCAAATCAAAATGAAAGTAAATTATTTAAAGAAAGAATGTTATGTATTTACATTAGATTTAACTTACTCTTTTTATCAATTTGGCTAGTATAAGAAAATCATTTTTTGTATTTTTTCAAATACAAATTCTTATCTTTGTTATATTAAATTCTATAAAAATATATATTATGCTAGAACTACAATACTTAACTTCTCTACAACTTAATATTCTCAATAATTTTATGATAATTTCATTGAATAAATTGCAAGCTGTATTGCATGTTCTCCATTCTTAATTATTATTATCCTCGTAGTTGGATCTTTATTAACTAGAAGAAACAATGAAAAACAATATTATTGAAAATAAGATAGAATTAGCATAAATGCTAGGAAAGTATTACCTGGAATGTTATCTTGATCTTTTGACTTTGTTGGCCGAATAAATGGAATTTCTTCTTTCATCACTACTTTTGATTTTGATTTTGTTTGTTTTGATGTTGATTTTAAAAATCCTTTTTTAAAAGGCTCAAAAGACTTAGATACAGAAGGTGGTTGTAATTTAGGTGCGTCATTTGTAATCAAAATGGGATTAGTTGGTGTAATTGATACCAATGATGATTTATCTTCAGTACGCCTTAAACATTTTTGGGGAACACTATGCACACTTTCATTAAGAAGTTCTAGTTTTATCTTTGATTGCATATTTTCTATCTACAATGAAAACAAAATTAAGATTAACTAACAATCAAATGTCACATTTCAAATTATAATTAATAAAATTATACATATACATATTCCTTGTATTGAATGATTAAATGTATAAATCGATGAATAAACTTATTTATCATGAAAAGCATAAAATTTGAAATTACCAGAAGGTTGTTGACCAGTATCCAAATGAAGTTTTTTTAATACTTTTGTCATATCTTCAAGTGGTGGAGGACCATTGTCTACAATCATCACATTGTTTTAATATATTTTATAAATTCATCATTTAAATCTCGTATTGTATGTTTGATTTTTTGTAATTATCATTTTTCATGATAAAATCAGAATTCATATCTTAAATTATCATTTCTTTTAAAAACTTTTATACATACATGGTATTATTTCCAAATAATTTGCACCAAAACTTCATTATATTTATTCAATTAAATTCATTGTGGAAAAATATATCCAATGTGCTTGTATATGATTTTCAAATGCGTATAGTATACATTTAAAGCATAGATGACATCACTAAGATACATTAGATTCTTTAACTTTTATTTAATATATAAAATTAAAATTATTTTCAAAAGTGATTTGAAGTTACCTTTATCCATGAAATATATATAATTTTCTTTACAAATGCTTTGTCTTGTTTGCTCTCTATTAACCTATTTTTTTGTCTATATGGCTCAAACTATTTATGTCTGTTAATGATTGTAGTTTATCAGTCTTTTAAAATGATCAAGAAATAAATTGTTCTTATAAAAATTTCTTCATTTCAATTTTTTTGAATTTTCAAGTATTTCATGTTATTTCAAGAAACAAAATAAGTTTATGAATACAATAATCCTCTCAAAAGCCAAACCCTAGGGTTGGATCATTGAATCAACCACCACAACACTAACAGTCCATATTACAAGGTAAATAAGAATTTGTTAGAAGCGCAATCCTCATAGTTTTCCAACAAGATAATGCATAAAACAGTTGATCCAAAAATGAGCAAGAAATCTCAAAAAATGAATTGCAAGGCAACATTGAATGTATTGTTTGTGTTGTTTATAGCACTATTTTTGCAATAAGTCTCAATCTAAAACCTTAATTACTTTTTGTATATTCTATACTTGAAATTATGATAAATCTTACCAATGCTCTATTAACAAGCGGTTATTATAAACCTTTGGTGTAAAATTGGATAGTTAGTAGCAAACTTAAATTTGTGGTATAAGAGATATTGTGATGACTTAGTTTGAAGAGTGACATGGCAAAAGCAAGGTGACTTGACAAAAGTAGTGTATATGCACTATATATTGACACATATTACTATAGGACACATGATATATTGAAGTACATGTATTTTTTACCCAAGGTGCATGTATTTGATAACCTTGCTTACAAAGTTATACAATTTCTTATTGTTCTTAGATTTTCAAATATAAACTCAATTTTCTTTAATTCTAATGGTTTTAATTTTTAAGAAGAAGAAGAAGAACGCCGGTTCCCGAAGGGAACCGGCGTGAATAAAGTGTTTGTTCGTTCCATTGCTAAGACCATGCCCACCGGACAAGGAATTAGCGAACTGGAACTACTTCCCCCTTTCGAAGGTAGACACTATGTAACGAGTAGCCAGAAACCAACCAACAACGACCAACCACGACCAAACTAACTAAACAACAAAAAACAAAACCAAACAGGCAGCCAATCAGGAAGAGACAGAGTGGCGAAGTTCCTAAGGGGGGTCTTGCCTATCAGGGAGGACTTGATTGTTTTCGATTTTGCGTTTATGCAGTAAAATAGACATGGCATGTTGAATAGCGATGGTGTTGATATTTTTAAAGGTAGTTTTAATTGTATCAATGGGTATCTTGAAGGTATCTTCGAGAGTTTTCATAGATGGGATAAAGGTGGTGGCACGAGCGCCGGATGTGATAACAATAAGGGGGTCCACATTCCAACCGAGGGCAATGATGTCGTCTATGAGGGGTTGGTATTTATCTATTTTGTTTTGTATTGTTTCCGGGGAGAATCTATCGTTGCAATATGTAAATTCGATGAATTGAATGGTGTAGTCTTGGTTGATGTTCTCGGGTGGTGGGTCGTTGTATGGTAAACCTTTGACACAAAGAATGTCCGGTTTGAGCCTAGCGTTGCAATGACATCTTTGGGTCATACATGAGCATGGAAGTAGCCATGGGGGGACCGTGTTTTCTTGTGGATTGCTATTAAAAGTGCCGGCGTTCATAAGTATGAAACATCTCGATTTATTGTAGGAGGTGATTAATTTTCGGACTTCCCATACCGCTTTGTTATGTCTTTTAACAATTAGGGAGTGTATGTGGTGGTTTTGGCATTTGAGTAGCACATGAAGCCATGTGTCGGGGTCCGTTGAGGGGCATATGGGGCATGTTATGGATGGGAATCTTTCTATTCCAAAGAAGAGTTGTTTGCGAGCGTTTCCCATGTACTGACCCGTACGGAATTTGATGAGGCATGTTATTTGTGAGTCTGAGATGATGGGGTTTTTCCAAAAGTTTGTAGAGAGTTCATTGTCTATGTCGTTGTTGTTAGTCCATTTTTCTATGTTAGGAATATTTTCTGAGATTGTATCCAGGTTGTTGTAGAGGTCTTGTTTTTTGAGATATTTGCCCAAAAATCTAATTGGGCCTTTGTCGGGGGTATCTTCTTTGGAGGGCCAATCTTCTTTTTGAAAGTAGTATGGGGTGGCATGAGCATGTTCGTGAGGGTCTTTGGCATTTTTGTGTGATTTTTCTCGGCCTTCTTTTGCAAGTTTGTCTGCTTGTTCGTTGCCATCAATGTTGGCATGGGCTCTGACTTTGTGAAGGGTTGTGATTTGTGTACGATTTTGTAACATTTGTACCATTGATGTTAGTATGGTTTGGTCGGGGTGACTGTTGTGAAGGGTTGGATGTGTTATTTGAGTGTTTAGTAGGTAGAGTGCATTTATACAATCGGTGAATATATGTGCAGGTTCATTTTTGTATTTTGTTGTGATGATTTGTAGTGTTTTGTGAATGGCCATGAGTTCTGCTCTGAGGATATTTTGTAGTCCATGGAGTCTTTTGGCTAGTTTAATTTCTTTGGTAGAATTATATATGCCATAGCCAGCTTTTTCTCTTCGCCAAGAGCCCGGGCTAATTTGTTCCGGTGGTTTAAAGGAGCCGTCGGTGTAATAACTGTATGCGGGGTTAAATTTTGGTGTGGTATGAGTTGGATAGTCTGGGAGAGGGGGAGGTATGACGGAGTAGTTTAATGTGTTGTTGTCATAGTTTAATTTTGACCATTTTTTACTTTTGTTTACGGGGGTTTGTATGGGTGTTGGTGGGGCCGGTTTTGTGTATGGTCGTTGTATGTCTAGATTGTCTGTTATGGAGGTAAATTCCGCAAGTTGTTCTAGGGAGCCCAGGTTTTGATTTTGATGATGGACGCATAGTATTTGTAATGTAGATGGCTCTATTCGGGGTTTTTTTAGCTCGGGTGGGATATTAGGTTCTTCGTATGGTATTGTGTCTGCTTCGAATAATGCAATGATGTGGGAATCTGGGAATGGGTTTGAATGTTGGTTGTTGTTTTGGTACCAATTGTTGTTCGGTGTGACGATGATTGTTTTTGTGTTATTTGGATCGTGTTTGGCGGCAAGTCTAGCCCAATGTATGGCTTGTTCTATGTCTTTCTCGTTGTGGGGGTGAGCTATTCCATTTCCGATCCATTTGTGTTCAAAGGCCTTGCCTAGGGATCCAAATATTTTGTCTCTTTCGTATGGTGAGTAGAATTTATTTAGTTTGGTAGGACATGTGATCGGGGAGGAAAAGTATGAGTGTTCGATGTTAAAGGATGATATTAGTGAGTCTAAAATGGGGGTGGGTATTGTGTATTGCGCATTTTTGAGGGGGTCAGTTTTTGGTATTCGATATTTATATCTTTGGTAGAGCCATATTAGTTTGGTTTCAAAGGGTTGGGTTGTTGGTTCAATGTTTGTAGGGGTTTGTAATTTTGTATGATATTGGTTCCATAACCATTGGAGCCGGGTAATGGGTAATGTGTAAATGTCGGCCGTTTTCTTCGTATAGATGTGCTTGATTGTTATCTATTTGAATTGTGTTTGAGGATGTAAGGATATCATTTTCGGGGTTGCATTCTGTTGTGTAGATGTTTAAGAGTGGGATAATTATGGGTGGCGTTACGGACCTTGAGTCTGAGGATTGTTCTTGTGGATGGTGGGCAAGGATGATATCCGAGTATATTTTGTTTTGGATCTTTTGGTAGTATTGTTTTAATTTTTCAGTGTTATGTGTGGAGGTATTGGTGTCATGCCGTGGAAAAAGGCCTCTTTGGGGGAGCCATTTATTGTATGTATTATCATTGTGTTGCCATTGGCATAGGTATTTTGTGTAGGTATTTTGTATGTTATTTGTGTCTGTGTGTTGGATATGTTTATGGTTTATGATATTATTAATGGGGTATGTGGTAGGGTTTTTGGGGATGTATGTTGGGGGGCGGGGGTGGTATGTATGTGGAGGGTTAGGGGGGTTGGTTGGTGTGGGAATATTTCTTGGGATCATGTTATTGTTGAGGGTGATGAATGGATCTTTAAGTGTATGAGAGTATGGGTGTATGTTGCAAGGAGTATGACATATAGTGGGGCATGTTATGTGGCAAAATAGTTGTTTAGCAACACTTAGGGCACTTTTTATTAGTTTAGATGGGGTGAAGTGGTAGGTTTTGAAGTCGTCATTGTTCATGATGTGTGTACCGTTAGGTAAGGTAATTTGGTTTAGTTCAAAAATATTTTTTGAGAGGAGTTTTTGTAGAAGCTTTTGGGAGAGTTGGGCATTGAGTGTGTTATGATTTAATGTTTCTTGGCGCCATAGTATTTCTAGTGTTGTAGGATTAGTGAGGAAGTTCGGGAGCGTACTTTTAAGGTGGGCTTTAGCTATATGTTTTAATAAGAAGAATGTTCGTGTTATTGGTGATCTTATACAGTCACTTTTTTTAATTCTCGGTATGTTTTCAGCGCCACCATATTGGGCGAGGACATATTGAGTTAATCCATTATATATTTTTCCAAGTCTACCTTTATCGTTTAAAGCATTTTGTAATTGTTCGCCTATGCATCGGAGATATGCATTTTTGAGGGAGAAAGCTTCAAGTCCAAATAGGTTATGTGGGAGTTGGGTTATTGCATTTGACATACATTTTGGTAATCCACATATGGTTTTTTGTATGGCTATTATTTTTTTATCAAGTTTTTTGATAGCTGGCATAGAGTATGGTACACCGTAGAAACTGTATGCCACACCTGGGCGTAGTACGGTATCAACCATTTTTATTTTTTGTTTCATGGTGGCTGGACATGTTGTTAGTTCTTTGCATTGTTTGATGAGTTTTGTCGTTGTGGTGTGGATTTGGATTTTCCATTTTAGTGAGGGAACAAGGTTTGTGCCTAAGTATATGTATGGTTCATTTTGGTGTAGTATGGGGATCGGTTGATTGCGGTAATTGATGTTCGAGGCTTGCATTAGCGCTTTGAAAGTGGTAGGGTTCAATTTGGATTTGTTTGGGCAACCGGTAGCGGCACATTTTGGGACACCTACGTCCATACCGGCCCATTTACAATATCTATCAATTTTGTTTAGTTGTATTTGGATTGATTTGATTTTGTTAGTTATGGTGGCTAGGTCATCCGCGTATGCGGCAGAGTTTATTATGACCTGTGATGTGCCAAAAGTGTATCCGTAATTTCCTCTTTCTAGCCATCTGAGTAGTGGTTCTAGAAATATGATGAATAGGTATGGGCTGAGGGTATCCCCTTGTATAGTTCCTCTTTGGATGGGTATAGGTTTTGTTTTTCCAAAGTGTTCACCGGTATAACATGTAGCTGATTTAGAATAGATGTTTCCAACAAGTGTAGTTGCATCTTTTGGGTAACCAAGGTCCATCATTATTGCTAGAAGTCGGGCATGGTCAATTGAGCCAAAGGCATTTTTGAAGTCCACGTATAGTATGTATATATCTTGGTTAGTAAACTTTGCGTCTTCTAGTGCGGCTATTATAGTTTGTATTTGTCGTGCGGTACTTCTCTCTGCTCTAAATCCTTCTTGACTATGATGTAGGATTTTGAATTTTTCGCCGTATGAGGATAGTATGGAGGTGAGTGTACTGGTAAAGAGTCTGTATATTGTGTTAGCTAGTGCAATTGGTCTATGGTTGGGTAGTATGGATGGGTCGCCTTTTTTGTATAGTAGAATTGTTGTACTTAATTTCCATGAGTTTGGTATTTGTTTTTGTTTATAGCAGTGGGAGAAGAATAGAAATAATAGCTTGTGAAATCTTGGAGGCATGTTTTTGAGTATTGAATTTGGTATGCGGTCTGGGCCTGGGGCTTTATTATTTCCAAGATTTTGAAGGCATGTGTCGTATGTGGCTCTGTTGAGGTATTTATGTAGTGGAATTTCTGGTTCACCCCTTTTGTCAAGGATATATCCGTCCAGGTCGTGCCAAGGGTATTGGCGTATTGCACATGTGCATTCTATTATATGTTGTGGCTGGTAATTACATGTTGGTACTGTTGGTCTATTGATTTTTGTTTGTTGGTTAAATATTTCATTCGCAATGTCTTCGGGGCTAGTTAGAATATTATTATATTGATCTTTGATACAGTCCATTGGTGGGGATTCAAGGTTTTTGAAGACTTTTTTGTTAATTTTTTGGAGGCTGATTTCGTATAGTTGTCTATATTTTGAGATGGCTTTTTTAATGTTTTCTTTGGTGTATTTTGTGATTATTCTCCGTGCTTGTATGTTGGCATTTTTTGCAATTCTCGCGATATCTTTTATCCATGTATCGTGGGGAAGGTCCGGAGGCGGCGGGGTAGTGATTTGGATGTGTTGTATAGTTAGTAGTTCGTTGTGTATGGGGTGGTTACGCCATTGAGGGTTGTTTTTTACAATTCTAATGGTTTTACGTATGGTATGTTATGTGGTTAAGTGTTGTTTCCAAGTTTTAGAAAGTTTGCGGGGTAGATACCCGCCTTGTTGAGAGGTTCTGTTTGTCATTTGGGGTATTGGGTGTGCTCTACAAGTTTGTTCTAGTGTATCGGAGATTTTATTGATGAGTTTGTCTAGAGAGTGGCATGCTTCTTGCCATTGTGCTTGTGTTAATTGACTATTGTTTTCAAGAGTGTTTATGAGGGAGTCTATTTGTGTGGAGTTTTCTTCGAAGAATTTTGTGTTGAATTTTTCTATGTTGGTTTTTGGGATGGGGTTGAGTATGCGTATAGTGTCTTTGTTTGGGATTGTAGGAGTTATGCTAATTAGTGTGTTATTTGGGATGTGCAATTGTATGGGTGAGTGGTCCGAGTTGAGAATAATATCTTTGGTTGTTGTGGAGGTGCATTGTGTATTGTTGTTTGTATTTATATAGAATCCATCTATTAAACTCCAATCACTATAATTGTAGCCACCTTGTCTAGAGAATTGTGTATCGGTATTGATGTGAGTGAAGTTTAAGTTTTCTATGAAGCGGCGCCATTGGTAATCAATGTTTTGAGGGGGGGTGTGATGGTTTCCATTTTGGTGGCCAATTAGCGCTATGTCTCTATTGAAGTCTCCACATAATGGGTATGTATGATTGGGATGATTATTAATATGGGATGTAATAGTGTTTTGTATATCTAAGAGAAATCTAGTATCTTCGGGATGGGATGGCATATACATGTGAAAGATTAACCACGGTTGTAGTGGGTGATTAGTGATTTTAATTATTTGAATGTATGATGATATGTGCATTGGGGTAGGGATTTTGTTGATGTTGCCTGGGAATGTATATTTTTTGTGTATTAATGTAAGGAGGCCACCGCGGCCCGGTGTGTATGGTCTCCTTTGTTGCATGCATCTTGTAAGTGCATGTGTATTGTTAAAGATGAGTTTATAGTTTTGAAATATATTTTGTATATATTTTGTAGATTTTGTGGCGGTTAGTTTTGTTTCTTGTATAACTATGAGGGCCGGTGGTGTGTCTGTGTTTGTGATTAAAGTTTGTAAGCTAGGAAGGGTAGTATTTAGTGAGGAGGCATTCCATGTGATTATGTATGTATTTTCTTGGTTTGGTCTAATGTTTTGATTTTGAGGAGGGATGTAAGGAAGAGGTGGAGGTGGGTGGGTGTATTCTGGTATAGGGTCTAGACATTTTAGTGATTCATTTATGAGGTTGTTAGGGAGGTAAGGGAATTTTAGTTTTATTATATCATTTGAGGGTGGTATGTCTTGACTATGTAAGAAGTCGTATAGTCTTTTATGTATTGAGTTCTCATGGTTTATAATATTTTGGTTGTCTACTAGGAATTCAGTATAGGGGTGTGGAGTGTAAATGTGTTGTTCTGGTGGGTTTTGTAAGGTTAGTAAGGTTTGTAGGAGTGTATTAGTCCATGTAATTGTGTTTAAATTTTGTGGATTTAGAAGTTGGTTACATTCATCTATGTTTGGATGAGTAGTGATTATTAGTGCATATAAGATGTGGGGTGGTGGATGCGTATTTTGTTGTTGTATGTATTGGGCAATGTTTGGGTGGGAAGTGTTGTGTATGTGGTGTAATGTATGTGTGTTTTTTAGAAATGGTGCGAAGGGTTTTGCAATGTGTTCATATTCTGGTTGGAGTTTTATGGTATTAGGTATAAAGTAGATTTTGGCATTTTTCTTATGTGATGTAGGATGTCTTTTTAGTATATTGGGCATGGGTCCTGGGTTGGTTTCAATGTCTCCTCCTAGAAGTAGTAGAAGTTTGTGGTATATATGTTTAGTGGTGTATTTTAAAGGCTTTGTTGTGTTATTAATGATTTGTTGGTTTGGGGGTAGGTGGATGTTTGTATTTTGTGTGTGAGTTGTGGGTTTATTTATTTTTATAGTAGGTGTAGTTGTTTTCGTCTTTAGTTTATTTTTTGTCCATGTGTTTTTTGTGGTTGTTTTTGTTTTAGTAGTGTATGGATGTATGTATGATTGGTTGTATTTTATCTTGGTTGTTTTTGTCCGTGTGCATATGTAACTATTATGTTTAAGACTATTTGTATGTGGGTTTATGTTGGTTTTTAAAGTGGCTTTTAAGTCCTTTTTTTCATATGCGGTGTTATTATATACTTTGTGGTTTGTACAATTGTTTGTTTTGGTGTTTGTATTAGTATTTGGTATGAAATATGTTTTGGCATTCTTTTTGTGCGAAGTGGGGTGTCTTTTTAATATGTTCGGCATGGGTCTTGGGTTAGTCTCCATGTCTCCTCTAATTAATATTCGTAGTTTGTAGTAGATGGGTTTCTTGTTTTGTTTTAGAATTTTTTGTTTTTGAATGTGGCTTTGGTATTTGTGTTTTTTTGATTGTATGTGTTTGTCTTTGTATGTGTGTATGTATATGTATGTGTTTCGTTGATGGTGTGTGGTTGTCTTTGTGTGTGTGTATGTAGTTTTATGTGGTATTATATTAGTATTCTTTTGTATGTTTGTATTAGTGTATGTCACGGTTTTTGTCTTGGTATTTGTATGAGTATCTTTGTTAGTATTTGTGTTAGTATTCGTATGAGTACACGTACCAATATTTGTATTGGTATTTGCATTAGTATAAGTATCAGCATTTGTGTTTATATACGTACCAGTATGTATATCATTATACGTACCAATATTTGTATCAGTATATTTATAAGTATACACATCCGTGTATGTATTAGTATACGTATCAGTATATGTACCCGTATATTGAAATAATGAGTTTTCTAAAAGATTTGTTTCTAAACATATTTTGTCTAAAAATATGATTTCTAAAAACAGATTGATATTTATTTCAAAAAGATTCATATATATTCTTACTGTCATTAGAATTTCTATTTTTGGTAATTTCTTATGTATTGTAGGATGTCTTTTTAGTACATTTGGCATGGGTCCGGGGTTGGATTCTATATCTCCGCATAGTAGTATTAGAAGTTTATAGTGTTTGGGTTTAATGTGATCGTTTAGATTGATTGGTTTATGCGTACTTTTTAGGTATTTTTTTGTTTTTATGTTTTTGGTGTATTGGTATATCGAGGTTTGTATATCCATTTTTCTTTTTTGATTTTATGAGTATTTTTATTAGTGGTGTCAAGGCCTCCACATAATAATAAGAAGAGGGTTTCGTCAATATTTTGCACTGGTGATTTTTTATTTTTTGTTTTTTGATGTGGGAGTAATTGTGTGTTTATAATTGAGAGTGGAATATGCGTTTGTAAATGAATTAGTATTGTAGTGAGGTGTTGTAGATATACTCTAGGAATTGAATTTTTGTATGTGTTTGTAGTGTGGGTGAATGTAGATATTTGTATGTAGTGTTGTGTATTTGTATTTATACGTGTGATTTTGTAGGTGTAAGTATTTGTGAGTGGTATTTTGTCATTTTGTACAATCTTTATTATATCTATATTAATGCATTGTTGTTTGTTGTTTGTTGTTTTTGTACAAATATTCGAATTTGTACAAATATGTACTTTTGTGTGTGTATGTAGTTGTATAGAGAGTTATTTTCATATATGCAAATATTTTTATATTTGGGTTCGTACTATAACGTGTATATATGTTTGTATCTGTATAAATACAATTATTTGCATAAAGTAGTGTGTATTATGAACTGTAATCCATACTGTATTCCATACTGTATTCTGTATGCATGCTGTACTATATTCCGTTCTATATTCAATACGGTATGTTGTACTGTATTTTGTATTGTATTTCGTACCGCATTTCATACTGTATTCCATACTGTATTCCGTATTGTATTCCGTACTGTATTCCGTACTATATTTTGTCATTTTATGGCAATAATAAAGAGAGATGTTGCTAAGGAGTAATTGAGATTTATCCATGGTATTTCTTGTTATCACCTTGTGTTTCTCTTCATTCCCCAACTTACTTTGTGGGCCTATAGAAGATAAACCTAAGAACAAGTATGATATATGTAATTTTACGCCAATATTCTTATGAGAGATGTTTTGAAGAATGGGACCAGCTCTATGTACACTAAAAACTCTATATAATGAGAGGAATGAATAATATGAATCCGGGTTTATCAAATACACCTTAGTTTCACTACTATTAGAAAGAAGGGATTCTCTTATCAAGGTATACAACATGTTTACAAGCACATGTAAGTACAGTTTTGGCACATGATTTGATATAAAGGTAGAAGCTAGAAATTGAAAATTGAAAATTGCAGCATTGAGAATTGACACATGATTTGATATCAAAACTACAACATTTGAGAATTGTAACATTTGAGAATTGACAATTCCTTTTAACCACATATGAGTGCAGTGTTCAATTTGAAAGTGATTCATTTCACAGTAATGACAGAGAGGGAGATGGGACTTGTGTTTGTACTTTAGATTTTGAGGTGACAAGAGACCAAAGGGGATAGGACTTACCTGTGCAAGGTGGCGTTTGTGGATGTCCATGTCGCCTCTTGATGCTCTCGATAATGGTCCTGAGTACGATCTACTCGAGTGAGGCAATTCCCCTGGATACCTTGGCACCTGTGCTGGAGAGAACATACATGGTTTTGTACGCACTTGAACACATGGATGTGCGGTGGTTTTCTGCCTACGTGTGATGTGCGGTGGTTTTTTGCCGATGTGTGCTTTAACTGTGGTATTCGTGATGAAAATTGACAAAGGTAAGGTTGACTTGTGGTTATTTTCTTTTGTATCTATTGATATGTAGTGTTTCGAGGTAACTGGTAGAACAACTAGTTTTAAGCAAACAAAAAATGTAAGGAAAATAAGTGGGTTGAGATCATACCTGTACCATCTTGATGTGGAGTGTTCACTTACCTTACTGTTGGTGTAGAACTGCCTCTTCGAGTTGTTGTTGGCATGGATTTGTGATGGGCTGTGATTGTTGTCGCAGGTTGCAGAGGGGTCGATGCTCGAGTGCGGTGTTGGTACTGGATCTAGCTGTGCTGCTTGTCGATCCAACTGTGCAGCTTCAAGGGCATGGCTGCTTGGAGAGCCTGTAATGCAGGATTCAACTTGGATGGTGTGGTTAGTTCCAGGTTTGTGTTGTGTGTTATCTACTTTTAAGCAGCGCTTCCGCGTTCCTTGTAAGAGGACTGAGATGTGACTAGTGCTTGTGATACTTTTTTGGTTATTAATTGTAATTAGGGTGCGCATAATTTGTGGAGAATGTGCGTACAACTGAGCATTTGTGCCTATTGTGTGTGTCTGAAGACTGCTGCAGTGATGCGTAGGAGAAAAGTATTGAAACAAAACAAGTGGAAAGACAAGAAAATTCAATTTCGGAAAAGAAAAGTTTGGGTGAGAAGTAGCCTGTGTGGATCTGTGGTTGGTGCAGTAGATCCGGTGTGAGCTGCGTTGGTCTTCAATTCGGGAGGATGGATCTCTGACTCTTGTTCCAGTCTGAATCGTTGGTGAGGGTAAGTCTATGCTAGGTGACAGTGTCGATGAGGTGATAGCCGTGGGGGGAACTAGATGCGTTGTTCTTGCTTCGTGTTCTAGGTTGTGCGATTACAGTCGATGGATCCGAGCTGCTACGGGGTTTAGGTGTGCCTGGACGTTTTTGTTCCTGCTACCGAAGGTTGGAACTGATCTCTGTGATGATGCTCGACTTCTAAGATACTAGATCCAGCTTCCCAACACGAGGCCCAACGCTTCAGATCTCCTGATCCAGATCTAAGTTTCTATCACTCGAGTGTACCTTACAGAGAACAATTCAACCTGTCAACCCTTCCAACACTGATTATCGTCTCTCCCTAGGCACACCGTTACAGCAAATCTGGTAGTGAGAAGGGTTTGCACGTAAGGCCAGCCTCACTTAGTGCTCTCACTATCACATTTGCGGCTAACTCCCAAGCATCCCCTCACCACGAAAGTCGGAGCTCTCAGCAGTTCATTCTAACGTCTACAAACTTTTTAATTTTTAATACAAATGTTATAATAGAAATTATATTTCAAAATCAATAGTGTATCATATAAGATTTTTAAAAAAAAAAACTAGATATTCTCCGTATTCAAGTTTTAATCTTTTATTCAAAATTTCAATGTATATGTATATATTATATTATATTATTTTATTTCTAAGAAATTTAAAATGTTCTTATGATACATTACAAAACACATGATTGTTTTTGGTAAATTTGATAGATATAAATAAAATAATTATTAGAAAAGCCAAGATCATACATTACACTCTGACCCCTGTCCTTCTCCCTCTTTAGATGCCAGAAAATTCTCATGTGAAGTTATATTAGCATAACCCCACTTTGACTATGTATGTAACTAAGGTTCATTTCAGCATGTAATTCATTAAGACCCGGTTCATTTGAGATTATATGAATGCATGCATTTGGAGAGAATTTGAGGTGAATTGAGCAACTTATGACGTCAGGAAAATTGAATGGAGTTTTTGCTACAAAAGTGTGTCTATGTAAGGTCATCACTTCAAAGAATCTGGCAACTACCCGTGGCAATAGCGGAGGCGAGCAGAGATGACAATATAATGTGTAATGTCGTTTACAACAAACATGCACTTTGGTAATTACGTTTCTTTTTCAATTTGATTCTCCAATGACTCTCCAATTTTTGACAAGTTTAATCTCACTCGGGACTACCTTTGCAACATTGGAACAACAAGTATCTACACTCAATGTGTGATATATTTGATAATATCACATTCACACTACATAAAAATGACATGATGTGACATTAATGAAATAGGTAGAAAAATAGTGCTAAAAATAATGTAGAATTGTCAAAATGCACACAAATAATATAATTGCACTCTTGTACAAGTGCTAAAGTATAAATCATATCTTCAACTACCGTGACCTACCGTCACATTCCACAGCTCCATGCCAAAAAATGAATTAGTTTGGAAAGAAATTGTTCAACTTCCAAAAAAATGATGAAACAATTTTTGCAAGAAATCTCGTGTTATAGACGTCTCCCTTTACAATAGCCTTATTGGTTGTGCCTCATATATTAAGAGGCTATTATAATGGAAAGGGGGGATAAATGAATGTACTCCAAGTGTTGTTGTTATAAGTGGAAAAGATTGGTTCTGATTTCAAGTGGCTCTTATAACAAAACTGTTGTTGTATCAGATGCTTGTATAAAAAGAGTTGATTGTACAGTGGGGTGACATCCAAATTGGCACCTTGTGCAATCCTAGGGATAGTGTCCACACTCCTACCAACTTTGATAGCCTCTCCACGGCTGAAAAATTGTTATTTTACCATGAGATTTTAGATACAAAACCATCTTTATGTTGAAAACATGTATACCAAATTTCAAGGCTAGGAGATTTCTACAAAAAAATATATTCAAGATTTACCAACACGGGCCACCTATAAGAAAAGTTTCACAGCTGCCAACTTTGACACCCTCCCAAGGATTGAAGAATTTTTTTTTGCCATGGAATTTTTGGAGTGGAAACATTTTTCAGCCCAAATGTGTAGTTGTGAGAAACAAAGGAGAAAATCGTTTCACAACTTCCAATTTTGAGAGCCTTCTTAGGGCTGAGAACTTGTTATTTCAACATGAAATTTTTGTGACAAGATCATTGTTATGTTGATAACATGTGTGAAAATTTTCAAGGCCAAAAGATACATACAAAAATAGTTATTCAAATTCTACCAACGTGTATGTCTTCCATTAGCGTCAATCAGTGCTTGTAACCTAGAGGGCATAGAATGACATAGTTGAAGGAGCTTTGTATCACTAACTGACTTCCACTCTCTTTCAAGAACTACCTTTAATGCATCTATGTTTCTAGGACATGCCTTGTCAGGTTATACTGCATCTTTTAGAATCTTCCACAAGTTCCAATTGAATTGAGATTGGGAGAGTTTGCAAGCCAATTATGCTTCTCAAGAAGGCGTGTTTGTCTCCATTCTTCACACATTTTGCTGCGATGGACAAGTGCGTCATCTTCCATGAGCACTGCATGTAAAACTTTATCCATATAATGAAATAATTTCCTTTTGTAAACCACTTCCATAAAATCCTTTGCAGAACGTCAATTTTTTAGCATAAAAACAAGTTCTGACATTTGCCCTCTAGCAAATGCGCCCCAAATCATCGAGGAAGTCCATCCACTTTTAAAATTAGGAAGTATACAATTTGATGAATAACGCTTATACGCAGTTCTTGAATCAAGAACTTGTCTCAAAATTTCCCCAATTTCAAAGGGAGATTTATTTGTTCAAACAATACGCTCTCAATCTTCTGCGCTCCATCCGCGGTACTTCTGAGCAAAAGACAACCTTTGATATATGTGACCAGATGTCAAATAAGGCTTTTAGACTGCAATTCGGTTGAAAATGCCACTTCTATGTAAGAGCCTTTCAATGGTACGTCCACACATTGGAATAGGGCATATATTGGCAATCTCTGATACCAACGCGTGACAATTATTTTTTGAGTAACCCAACACACTACGCACATCTCTATCACTCAGTTTTGTAGTGTGACTTCTACCACAAGGTTCGTGCTTGTAAGTTCCATCTTCTCTAAAAAATTTCACCAACCTCTTAACTGTTCTAACGGAAACGCCGATAGTGGTTGCAATTTGAACTTGAGTACTCCCTCCCTCACTCATACATATAATATGTCCACAAATTTCGTCTGAAATTGCCATTTGAAATATGTTGGACTCCCTTTTACTAGGTTAACAAGACCATAAACTCTCATTAACAACATTAATAATTTTATACAGAATCATTCACTCAACAATAGTCACTAAGCCTATAAGGCATAACCACATACACATCACTCAGCCTAGTAAAAATAACCACATATACATTACTCAGCAGGCATAAGCATGCATTACTTAATTATCTATGATAGCAGGCATAAAGAGTAGGCATAATCACATACACATCACTCAACAGGCATAAGCAAGCATGACTAAATTACTCATACATCACATTACTCTATGTCTCACACACAAGACACTCTTTTTCTCTGCTCTCACCATTACTCCAATATTCAATGATCACAAATCACACACAACATTCCCTTAAGTTACACAATAGTGCTCAATTGATGTTAGAGGGGGAAACTTTGTCATGTGTGTATGATGCAAGTGGTTTCTTCTTGATGTGACAACTCCACACTTCTACATTTGGATGTTACTAATTTGTTTTGATGCATTTATGATTAGGCATTGTGTCACATGAATAAGTCCAATGAGGAAGCATGAGGTGTCAAAGATATATCAACATTTTCACCATGTCCTTGAATTGGTTATTGTTGTTACACACATTGGTGGAACTTGAATGATTTTTTTTGTGTGTATCTTTTGGCCTTGAAAATTTTCATACATGTTATCAACATAACAATGATATTGTTGCAAAAATTTCATGTTGAAATAAAAAATTCTCAACCCTAGGAAGGTTGTCAAAGTTGGAAGTTGTGAAACGATTTTCCCCTTGTTTCTCACAACTACACATGTTGGTAGATTTGGAATATCATTTTTTTTGGGTCTTTTGGACTTGAATTTTTTGAGACGTCTAATTAACATAAATATGTTTCCACTCCAAAAATTCCATAGAGAAAAAAAATTCTTCAATCCTTGGGAGGGTGTCAAAGTCGGCAGCTGTGAAACTTTTCTTATAGCTACCCCTTGTTGGTAAATCTTGAATATATTTTATTGTAGAAATATCTTGGCCTTGAAATTTGGTATAAATGTTTTCAACATAAAGATGGTTTTGTATCTAAAATTCCATGGAAAAATAACAAATTTTCAGCCCTCGGGAGGGTGTCAAAGTTGGCAGCAGTGTGGACACTATCCCTGGAATTGCACATGGCGCCAATTTGGGTGTCACCCCATTGTACTTTGATTAGCATAATTTGACAACTACGGGATCTCAATCCAAGACCTTGGGGTTTTAAGTGGAATTTATCATAATACAGGGCATAGGGCATGTTACCTTTGAAGGTGTGCTATTTGTACACCTTAAATTTGGATGTTTACAAAAAAAATTAGGATCAATTATGGCACCCGGTCTATTGTGTGTGACAATGTCTATTTAAACCAAAAAAAATTATGCATGTAATTTCAAAGATCCAAGTAATTGTAATTTCCAAGCCCCACTCTCCACTGATGTCTCTTTTAGTCATAGATTTTGTCCATTATATATTTTTAATAAGTTTAGCGTTTTCGCTTAAAAAAATTCCAATTAATTCTTTTTACCTTTTGGACTAATTAAAATATATGAAAGTAAAGAAACTTCAAATGCACTTTTCTTAGTAAATTTGGATTGAATAATGCAGCTTTGTAAGTTTGTCGCAAACATTCCAAACATAAGAAAGACTGTAGAGTACTAGAGACAAGAGAGACAAGAGAGGAAGGATCCTAAACTACTCTAAAAAAATCCCTTTTCACAATTGCTTTTTTTTTGTGACACTATATTTTCAATAAAAAAATTGTGACATAAACAAGGTTGATGGGGGAATTAAAAGGGACATTTTACACTAGGATCATTTCATTTGCAGAGCTCATCCACAAGAACCTTGGACACAACATACAATTGTATTAGTTTGACTAAAGATATTGACTTGTTTCGCACCATGTTGGCACAAGCATCACTGCCATAGCATTTGGTCATGTACGACGATCTATTGATAGTTGTATTAGAGCACCCACACCGCTCCATAGGGTGGAGGGCCTTCCAAAACTTTTACTCGAGGGCTCCTTAGTAGGCTAGCCAAGTGGATGTAGGGGGGAAAGCAAGAAAATAGGCTAATTTTGTAGATTGAATGAAAATTGGAGGAAATGTCGATTTTTGCCAACCTCTTTTTTGCAATTTGATAAACCATACAAAAGACTAGATAGCCGTCTAGGATGTTCATAGTAAATCCTTGATCAACCTTCAAATTCATGAAATCCTAATTTTTCATGCCCTAGCCCAAATTTGCGATAACGATATATTGCAGATACTATGTAGTATTATATGTATTATTTTTAATACGTACATATACCCAGCACATATGAATATCACCAATGAAAAGTTTCCACATGTCATGGTAGCACAAAATCCAAGAGATCATCACCAAATCGAGAATATTTGAAGTTCACCTAACATTCCCATGGCCACGATATTGTCAGATTTTTCCAATAAAGGGTTGTGGTTCATAAAAGATTTTACAAAGGGCGTTCTTTGAAATATACTTCACATACTTCATATACCAGGAAAAATGGCTATGGTGTAGTGTGCTATATTCCATAGGCCGTTGCTCCACCACGCCCCTAGCATGTGACCCCCCCATTCTTTGCAAGTTGTTGAATCATGTTTGTAATATACGACAAAGTACCATTCTTAGCATAGTGATTGCCCGTTTGCCCAAGTATTTGTGTTGATTACCTATTCCAAGAACTTTTGGCACAACACTCATGCTCTTGCTATGCATGAATATTCTCACCAACTATCGTTGACCAAAATTTATAGCTCTCCAAAAATCTCACATCAGAGCATGTCCACCACATGCCCCAAATACCACGCCAACAAGTTCAGCGAGAGGATCCCCACCGCAGACAAAATCCATCACTCCAAATATGGAGTCCCTCCAAATACTTGTGATTTCACACAACTTTGGCGTGTGAATTTCGGATACGCCATTGAGTAGCAGCAAATGGCCAATCAGGAGCAATGGGCGGACAAAAAGGAGAGTTGCCCAAAATCAAGGGGGG
Organism: Bryoerythrophyllum caledonicum; assembly: GCA_963971425.1. Classification (NCBI taxonomy): domain Eukaryota; kingdom Viridiplantae; phylum Streptophyta; class Bryopsida; order Pottiales; family Pottiaceae; genus Bryoerythrophyllum; species Bryoerythrophyllum caledonicum. The sequence continues at coordinate 7,280,808 of OZ020515.1, forward strand.
TTCAGATGGAGAGGCTGTAATGGAGCACCTTCCACAATCTGCATGCCTACGCCACCAATTGGCCCACCACCGCTTCCTTCGTTGTGCCCCACACAAGGAGGAGCGGTGGACATGCTCTCATGGTGCCATGAATCCACAAGAATTTGGTGTCCCTCTACCTTTGGCGTGCTAAAATCTGTTCGCGGTGGGGAGCTCTCTAGGGATCTGAGACCCGGTGTGCCCATTGGCGTGCCCAATGACATGGCGGGTGGGGGTGCTCTTATTAACTAGATACAATAAGGGGCATACAATGTGGTCAATTGCTTGATTGATATGGATTGGCTGGCCTATTAGACCATGATACGTTGCACTTCACCTTCGAGTCTCAAGATATAAAGTAGAAGCACTCAATTCCGATCGGCCACCCAACTCCGATCAGTAGAGTATGCATGGAATGGTGCATGAAATGGTGCATCAAGTGATCCAAAACCGATAACTCAAAATTTGAAAATCCCAGTCATTATCGGCATTGGGTCATGAAGTGTGCAATTTTGGATTGCTCCACCTCAATTGAACTCTCGTTGCCTTGTGAGTCAAACAAGGCCGATTGGCATTGAGTACCCTCCATGAGTTGGTTATCCATGGGCATGTCTTCTCTCTTTTACTCACTCACTTATTAGCATTGGGCAAAAAGCTCACCAAATCTCACCTTCTCTACAGTTTGATTATGGGCTCCAGTGGTTTTTGGGCTTCTAAATTTTACATCAATTCCAAATCTTGGAGATCAAATTTGAAAAAATATTTGTTGCATTTCATTCCTAATTCCGCATCTTCCTACACAAATGTTTTTGACATACAATGTCATTCGCGTCCCCAACTGGCTTAAGTGATCGGAATTCGGTGCCTCTACCTTAGTTCATACTCTACAGATACGTCGTCCAAAGACTTGTTCTCCGCGAACACAATCAGTTCGAGGGACGCCAATAATTCAAAGCTTCCTTCACAATTCACCTCACAAATTCGGGATTTTTACAGTGATTGATTGCAAGCGAACTCAAATGCACCCACTTGATTTATGTAAAATGATTGCATTACTCGGAATCCACGCTCTATTTGATTGGTGCAGTGTAGTTCACTACGAAAAATTCATACAGATCCAAAAATCATGATCGGTGACATAGAAAGTCAACCAAATGCGCTCTCTAAGTCTACAACGCTTTACATAACTCACGGACGCTACATCTCTAGCCGTGCATTGAATCCACCAAGTTGAAAATCAAGGACCACCTTATACTTACAAAGCACGCCGCGTGCACACGTGATCTAACAACTTCCTCTAAGAAACAGGTTCTCCTCATCTCTTATTGTTGAAGTTTTCATCGGACAATCACGCCATCAACCAGTGAACCACACCTTCATGATCGAATTAGTAGATAAGATAAGAGATGAGAATCAAGGGGTTGAGTAGATTCCGGGGCAGTCCCACTTGAGGTTGGGCACGCAGGCGGCGTAATGGCACCACGAGCAGTTTTTGTTGACGCGGAACTTGTCGAGGATGAGGATTGCGGTGCCGGCAGTGAGGAGAGCGAGGACGAGGAAGAAGGCGATCCACGAGACGATGATCTGGGAGAGTTTGTTCCTCTTGACAGGAGGCAGGTCGGGGTCTTGGTTGTTGACGATGAACGCCTCGAGCTGGGAGAGGTGGCGGGTGTCCTTGAAGCCTCGCTGGGGGCGCTTCAGGAGGACTAGGCCGAGGAGGAACCCCGTCGCGAACCCGCCGACGTTGGCGAAGTTGTCGACCTGGGGCATGAGGCCGAACCCGGCGCTGATGAGCAGGAAGAGCGCTAGGTAGATGACCTTGGAGATTTTGCGCCCCGTGACCTGCCAGTTCATGATGAGATCCGCCAGCCCGGCCCCGATGAGGCCGCAGACGGCGCCCCCCGCGCCGGCGAACACCTGCGACTGGATGAAGAGGGCGGAGAGCACGCTGCCACCGAACCCAGAGATCGCGTATACCAAGGAGACTTTCGTGAACCAGAAGGTGAACTCTATGCGGGTTCCCACGATGAGGAGGACGATCAGGTTGAAGCAGAGTTGGAGCACGCCGCCGTTCAGGGCGACGGCGGAGAGGAGGCGCCAGCCCTCGTCGCCGCGGGTGACGAGGTCGCTCTCGAGTGCCCCCCACTTGAGAAACGCGGCGGCGCGCGGTCCGAGCATCGGATTCTCCTCCCAGGGCTGGAACGACAGCGGCTTCAGCCACTCGCCCACGCACTTGCGCCCGGCCGCGATGTGGCTCGGGCAGTTGTTGTAGTACATCATGAGAATGAACACCACAATGTTCCCCACCATGATCACCGGGACTGCGATGGGCAGGTACCGGTGCTTCTTCGGGTTGAACGGCTGCGGCTTCACCGGCGCCGCGGGCGACGGCTCGAAGATGTGGTCCGCATGGTCGTGCACGCGCACGCGGAACTCTCCCTTGCTCGCGGAAGCAGAATCCGAGGCTGACACGTCGGAGGCCGACGAAGCGGGCGCGCGCACTTTCCCTGGCGCAATCTTTTCCATCGCTTCTGCGGAAACAGACCTCCCTCTTCGTACTCCCACCTCGGAAAAGACGTCAAATCCTTTCCAGCTGTTCCAATCGCATTATCGTTCCTTACACCTCTGATCACCCCGGAGGTACAGACACACCCCCTGTATCATAAAGACACCCTTTCACACCCCATATCACACACAAAATTCAGACACAACTTCGCAACATCAGATGACGTATCGATAGCACGCATAATTCAGACTAGATGAAACTGAGAAAATCGATGCAGTGAAGAAGAAAACTAATCCTAAGCCTAATCTGATGGATTTACCCAGATACACTCTCTTTCGCTCACGTGATTCAGACATGCCCTGTACTATTCTTAACTGTTGTTAATTTTCGTAACTACCGAATAAAAAATCGATCTGGAAAATCTGAATCAGTGTAAGATCTAGAGTTCCATTCAAGAACCTAGACAAGAAGAACCTCCGAAAACAACAGGAACGACAGTTCTCTGAGCTGACATCCAGAATCGTGTCGTTGCACAAACCTAGTACGTTTTAACAACAAGCCATGCTACGACGTACGTCCCATGATCTGAGTCAAGCACGTAGACGTCGGTACTCCAAACCAACACCACGCCAGAGTTCAGACAAAGCTCCTCAGACTCGCAACTTCTAACTCACATAGCTGTTCCAGACGAGAAATCACCTAGTGTCGGTGAGTTTCTAGACTGTCAACACTGCAGTAATGTACTCTCCCAACTGAATCCTCTGGAACCAGAACACAACCAGGGGCACTCCGACCTATGTCTTACAAACCAACACTTACAGAGCTGTTCAGATTCGCGACTTCTAACGTACATAGCTCATCTAGACGAGAAATCACCGAGTGTCGGTAAGTTACTAGACTGTCAACACTGCAGTAATGTACACTATAGTACCAACTGAGTGGTGTGGAACCAGGACACAAGCAGTGAAGAGGCCTTACCTGTCAGTGAAGAGGTGATCAGAGGACTCCCCAGAGATGCAGAGATGGAGAGTGAGAGAAAGAGAGGACGAGAAGAACGGGTCTGAGTGGCAATCAAAGTGAGTGGGGGGCGCTGTGGGGATGCATTATTGGCCTTGGAATCTTGACTAAAATGGCGGAGGGGAGGGATTACTGGTGGCGAATATTTTTAACACCCTCGTCCATTATTGGGCGGCAGTAATCACCAGGTTATATTTTATGTGGTTTTTGCACTCCGAGCTTGCGACAGTGTGTGCTTTATAGGTGGTTGTGAGTTGGCACAAGCTTACCTATTTCTTCCCTAGATCGGCAATCTTGGGGCATCTCCACTGGTTCTCAAGACTGGTTCTCAAGACTGGTGGAGCTCTTTGGAGAACGGCCTTTTGGAGGTTTGTGGGAGTTGGGCTGCAGCGAGCCCCACATGTTCTCCAACTTGCTCCACTCCTAAAAGATTTATCGATGGCACTAAAATGATCAAAGGAGAGTGTGAACTGTAATTCTAATTGAAGAGGTAATCTTAGACGAAAAACAACCAATCGATTGCTTCGGGGAAAACCTCGAGGGTCATTGCTTGATCGGCATCGAATTGTCCGGAGGTAGGGCCGAAGGCTCTTTCGGAGGGAACCTCGGTGGAGTTGGAGGACCGGTGGGGATGCTCTAAGGGTTGTTATGCAACTGCTATGACTTCTTTTTCATTTTTGATCTGCTTTAAGGGCTATATGGGAGGGAGCAATTTCTTGACATTCCTGGTCATGTTCTCGGTTAGGTTCGTGGAGTTTTTGATGTGTTCCGTATGTGAATGGACTATTATCCCTTTTGAGAGATTATATGTGAAAAGATAATCTCTACCTACTTGTGGGCTTTTCCTATTTTGGAACAGAGGTGCGCCCTAAAATTAGGGATAAATACTACCAAGATGAAATTAGTTGATAAAAACTACTACCAAGATGAATTTTAGATGAAATTAGTTGAAAAAACTACCAAGAATAACTTTTTGAACTACCAAGATGAAGTGCCAAATTGTAATTGTAGGATCCTCTTCTAAACATGTATGAGGTGATGTGGTAAAAATCTTGTGAATTTCGAGCATACGAATTAAAATTTAATTGCAATCAAAGTAAACAAACTTGTCTTCGGAGGGGACACTTGGTCCTTTAGGAGATAATGGTGATAATCAACAATCTTCGTCTAAAAGAGAAATCGATGGCCTAATGCTTGACGAGATTATTGCATAGTATGTCAGGAAGAGGAAACACAACATACAACTCTTCCACCCTCTAAGAACTTCCCTATTGTATTTCAATCACCAAATTTAAAATATAAACTTATAAGATATGGGACCTTAGACCACTGCCCCACAAAATGCAAGGACTTGTAGGACTACATCATATGCCATGTGACAAACCTTGGCATATGATGTATCCCATCACATGATCTATTTCTTTAAAGGATACTCTCAAACACATTCTATACTCTCATTAACAATTGAGTTTTCCACAAAATTGTAGCAAAAGGAAAATAAACTAGTGGACGTTCAAAATATTGGAAACTTGTTTTATGTTTTATTTCAACACGATTTGGTTTTACTCAGTATTAGCTTTGCCAAGGATCATCAATATTCATAATAACTTGATGCAACATAAAATTTAGTAATGTTATTGATTGTAAGTTATCCTAAATTTTCCAAGTTTGACTTATATCAACACCAAGAGGGAATTACATGGTTCACTATATATAGTATGGATTCATCATCGATGTGGATCACCTCCATTAATTTTCATTAAGCACATGTATGTGAAGTTCTGATCGGGCATTCATTTACAAGCAAGTGTGTGCCACCCGACAATTGCATGAAAATTTCCAATTAGTGCAAAAACTCAAACTACTACGCTCCATACTATATTCCAAGAACATTGTAGCTAATCTATTCATGTCAAGCATACATGTCATCTATCCATGTCTATATACATTTGTCCACTCGAGGATGGAGAAAACACCCCAATGGACAAATGTCAAACACAATTTTTTACTTGTATCACCTAATATACCTGTGTCTTTGCTCCCCAAGCCCCTTTTCTCTACAAAGAGTGTGCATTAAGCTATATTGGAAGTTGGCTAATGGTACTATGGGTCACAATCCCTCAATTAGGCCCTTTGAGCTTCATGCTACAATGACCCAAACTCCACAAAGTGCCTATATTTAATGTTATTTTCCAACTCCAAAACTCTACCTCTCAACATAATCTGGTCCTAGATCCAAGTGTGGAACGGCCCCAACTAGTTTTTAAGATGGTTTGATTTACAAAAGTGATATGCAACGTTTTCCTGAGAGTTGAGGGGGCAACGACCATGACTTTCACCCTTAGAGCATCCGCATCGCTCCTCACGGCGCAGAGTCCAGCAAATTTGGAAAAACCCAAACCCACACAAGCAAATTTGGGGAAAACTAAACCCTAAAACCCTAAAAACCCTAAACCTCGGAATGGCGCACCTCGTGGCACATGTGTATGAAACCACTCACACCCTAAACAGTTTCCGGAAATAAATGTAACCTTGCCTTATTTTGGAGAACAACAAAGCACCCCCAGAATGTCGCCGGTCCCTCTATGCTTTAGGTTAAATCTCACCCTGTTTATCCTCAGGAAGACTCAGGACCAACTTTTTCTTCACAGAAAGCCGGAACCGACACAGCAGCGGCGACGTGGAACCAGGTTGGAGGAAGCAACGGTCTCAAACCAGAGTTAACAACTAGAAATTAATAAATTGAGTAACCATCACAGCCAAAAGCCTAAAACCTTGTATCATGGATCTCATAACGGACACAACAACAAGCCCGCGCACATGTGTGCCAATGAGTGGGCATTGGGGGATGGGCCCCAACGACTGGTGATGGGCCCCACTAAAGAAAAGTCAATTTGAATGTAATTTAAAAAGTATAAATTGGTTCCCATTGTAAACGTGCTGGGAACTCTTGGGGATGCGTCGGGGTAATAATCGGGAATGCATTGGGAACTTCATAGGAATGGGCTGGAAATTCTATGGGAACGTTCCGTGAACGCAATGGGCATAATACGGTAACACTATAGAACTCATAGGGAACTAAATGTGAACAATGGGTCATGGATGAACTACTACTATTGTGAAAAAGGTAAATGAGAAGAGGGTAACCGAGTGGTTTGGTTAGGAACCATATCAGATTTTACCATGAAACTGGTGTGGGCATGAGGAGCCCAATCCGGACTTTTAGGGACCATATATGGGAGATGAAGCCCCATATGGTCGTCATGTGCGTCTACCTAACATAACGTTTCTAACAACATCCACCTCCTTTGCAAATTATACAATTGCCGTTGCCACATCCATCAAACTAAGGACGATCCAAACCCGTGACCCTATACCAATAGAGTAAGGACGACCAAAACCCGTGACCTGATATCATCCACTACACCAAAAAACTACATATAGTGTGGACCAAAGTAGTTCGAGTTTCTACACTAATTGGAAATTTACATCCAATCAGCGACTCGCACACACTTGCTTGAAAACGGATAGCCAATCGGATTTTGACATGCATGTGCTTGATGCAAATTAGTGTAGGTGATCCACATCAACCATGAATCCACACTATACTCAATGTTTAGTGTACCGTTCCTAGACTTGACTAGGAAATGTAAGTCGTTTGTACAAGACTTTAGCGTATGATTTGTTCTTCACTGAGTCTACCATTGAGAGGGGGAAGTATTTCCATACTACTAATCCTTTGTCTGGTGGATATCCACTTAGTGGTGGAACCAACAAACACTCCATTCACAGTGGCCTCTAGTGGAGACCAAAGCTCTTCTTCTTGATCATAAGCAATGTGATGACGTTTCCTAGCCACACCTTAGGAACGGGTATAGAAGTAGCCGGTACACAAAAGATGATATTTAGTGTTTTTGGAAATGCTGTAACTTCTTACTGTTGAAGATTTTTAACGGAAAGCACATCTACCTACACTACTTAAAGAGGGGGATCAATGTAAACATGATCGGGTAAAATATTCATCAAGAGTAAAAACTTATAGAATTCATAAATAAATTAGCGTGGTTATCAATAAATATCATCTTTAGTGAAGTTGGTTTTGGGCAGTGACACGAAATGGGCCCCACATGGGCCAAAATGAGACACAAAAACTTTAACGGTATTATTATTGAGGGTAATCACAGAGGGGGCAACCGAATTGATGGGATGAAAAGTTGCATGATGTGCCCACATTCGGTAAGTTATTTGCTGAAAGAGTGGTTCTCTGCTTTCCTATCTGATGTCAGAGTTGAGGGAGTCTTGGTAGCTGGAGAGGGTCATCAATAAATTGGCCACCAGCAACAACTGTTGTATTATGTGTATTAGTACATCTGAATACATGTACACAACGAGTATGTCTGAATACATGTATTTAGTTGTTCAAGTAAGAAGAGAAGCAGAACTCCGGTCCCTCGAGGGGGCCGTGATGAATAAGGTATTTGTTCATTTCACCACTAAATCCATGTCCACTAGACATAGGTCCGGCTCCGTGGAAGTGCATATTGGGCATGTTATGGATGGAAATTGTTCTATTCCAAAGAAGAGTTGTTTGTGGGCATTTCCCATGTGTTGTCTAGCACGAAATTTGATAAGGCATGTCTTTTGTGAATGTGTAATTGTGGGATTTTTCCAAAAGTCTGTAGAGAGTTCATTATCAATGTTGTTATTACTAGTCCATTTGTCTATAGTAGGGAAAGTTTCTGAAATTAGATTGAGGTTAAATATACTTGTTTTTTGAGGTATTTATCCAAAAATCTAATGGGGCCTCTGTCCGGGGGTGTTTCTAGAAGGACAAATTTCTCTTTGGAGGTAGTATGGGGTAGTGTGGGCGTGTTCATACGGGTATTTAGCATTTCCATGAGATTTATCTAGTCCTTCTTTGCCTAATTTATCCACTTGTTTGTTTCCTTCTATATTGACATGACATGCTCTAAGAAGAAGAAGAAGAACTCCGGTCTCCGAAGGGGATCGACGTGAATATAGTGTTTGTTCATTCTCTTCACTAAGCATATGGCCACGGGACATAGGCTAGTGTAATACAACTACTCCCCCCTCTCGAGGGTAAACACTTTTCTACACTAAGTGCTTTCCTACACTAATTGCCTTAGAGACAATCAACATGTAATCTTCCCCAAGGGCTTTCCTACACTAATTGCCTTAGAGACAATCAACATGTAATCTTCCCCAAGGGCTTTGTGGGTCCCTATATAACGAGGCCTTTGGACCCCCATTATAATTGGGTGGACTATGGTGGTAGGCACTACGCCGGCAATAGGGCTTGAATTCACAACCACCTCACGGGTGTGAGATGACCCAAACCACCACACCAAGGCATGTGCTCTAGCTTTTTGGAGGGTTGTAGTTTGTGTGCAATTTTGTAGCATTTGAACCAGAGATGTTGGTATGGCTTGGTCATGGTGGCTATTGTGGAGGGTAGGATGTATTATTTTTGTGTTTAATAGATACAATATGTTTATACAATCTGTAAAGAGATGTGTGGGTTCATTAGCATATTATGTAGAGATAATTTGGAGGGTTTTAAGGAGGGCCATCATTTTTGCTTTGAGGATATTTTTAAGTACGTGGAGTCTTGGAAATTTTTATTTCTTTGGTTGAGTAATGTATACCATATCCAACTTTTTGTCTATGCCGATGTCTTGGGCTAATTTTTGTTGGTTCTTTGAAGGAACATTTGTATAGTAACAAAATGCAGGGGCAAATTTTAGGAGGATATGGTCACAACATGTGGAGAGGGGGGTGGTGTAGCGAGGTGGGTTTGTATTGTGTTTGCATATTTAAGATTAAACCATTTATTGTTACAATTCACTAGGATTTGGAGCAGTAAAGGTGGAGCTATTTTTGTATATATTTGGCTCATGTTGAGGTTATTTGTTATGGAGGTAAGCGTGGCAAGTTGTTCCAAGATACCAATATTATTATTTTGATGGTATATGCATAGTATTTGTATAGAAGATGTTTTGAGCCTCGGTTTATTTAATAACTCGGGTGGTAAGGTGGGTTCTTCATATGGTACTGAGTCTGTCTTCAATAGAGCTATGATGTGAGAGTCTCAAAATGGGCCTGAGTAAGTGTTATAGTTTTCGTACCAGTTATTGTCTGGTGTGACAAATAAGAGTGGAAGTACAGTTTGAATTATTTTTGGCCGCAAGTCTTGCCCATTGTATTGCTCCTTGTGTTTCTTCTATATTGTGGCGGTGTGCAATTAACACCTTCTGCAATTTGAGGGTGTTTTGGCAAGTTGCCACGTGATGTGCCGTTGATCAGTGAAGATGATCTTTGCCAGTAAGGTCACGTGGACTTGGTGATTGCCGGATGGCCTTGCCAAGGCCATTCACGAGCGGGCAGTGGACGTGGCTTGGATGATCCACAATCGGGTCTCTTTGTGGATTTGCTCAAGCTCATCCAGTGGTGGATTATCCACCAATCAATGCCACCGGGGTACATTTTTGAGAATGTATCCCTATTGGGGGATACACGGACAAAGGTCCGTGAGGATGGGACATATATCCATTATCTTCTTGGTCCTTCCACGTTTGTAGATGCTGCAGCATTGGGCTCCGAAGCCCATTGGCCACATTGGATTTGGACCAACATGGCATCATCGGCGACGCTCACCTCTACACTTGTTCAACTGCAACGGCCCGTGCGCCCGTGAGCTCAATGATGTCTTGGACGACCACATTGCTTCCACGGAGGTTACCAAGGATGATGAGCCACCATTGGTAGTGGTGAACTGCATTGGTTTCACTTGGGGGGCATTTCCTACGTTGATGTGCTATCTCGGGACTTTTGCCTTTAGGACTTACGGTCCTGACATGGTTTGGGATTCTACTTCCAAAACTTACAATGAACTGATTGCTCATGATAGGGAACGTGCGATGGGCTTTTTGACAAGGACCAGCGCCGCACCGGATCTTTATGAGGGCCAACGCCGTTATTTGTTGGATCAAGCCATTGACTTCAACACTCTTGTTTGGGTTTGGACCTCTATTTTTCCGTTCAACGCTGTTTGAGTGACCATCTACGCGTGCAGGAGGCAGACTCTAATAGTCACGGGGCAGCGGTGCCACATCTCATAGAGATCAAGGAAGCGGAGCTGCTTTTTTTTTTGAAGGGGCATGCAGCTGAGGAGCTTTGTGCTCAGCGTGTCTTTGCAGCCTTCGCCGAGGACTTTGGTCGAGAGGATGCTTGGGATATCTTTTCCCGGTTTTATCATCATGACATCGGACTTTCTATGGATCCCGTGAGTGAGGAGTTTGGGGGCATGAATGCCCTCTCTGCTACCAAGTAGCAATCATCGGTAGTGCTTATACGTGGTGGATCTCCTATGGTGGGGAAGGAGACCATGGAGTTTCATGATTGGCTTTTGGATTTGGAATCAAATCTTACCGGTGCCAAGGCACGAAGGGTAAGAGGATTCATAAAAGAAGAAGAACGCCGGTCACCGGAGGAGCCGGCGTGAATAAAGTGTCTGTTCGTACCACTACTAAGACCAGGCCTACAAGACAAGGACAAGAATTCATACGTTTATATCGTAGTTGTTTTGCCTCTAGTCTCCATGATTTAGAAGGCTACACAAGCAAATCCATTCACATTGTCTGGAGGATGACCACCCAATCTTTCGACGATCGTACAAGCTCAATCTCTCTGAAAAAGTTGGGGTTCAGACTTGTTGTTAGGAGTTGTTGGCCGCGAGCTTCATTCAGGTCTCTAACGGCAAGGACACTTGTGCCACAGTTATGCCATTGAAGAAGGATATATTTGGCAATTGGACGGAGAAGTGAATGTGTGGGGATTATAGGCCACTCAATTGCAAGACCAAGTCAGACCGGTATCCTATGCCAACGCCGGAGGAGTTGTTTGATGCCGTGGGCTACGTTAGGATATTTAGTACTCTAGATTTGCGGTCTTGCCACCAGTTACCATTGATGGTGGATGACCAGGTGAAGACTGCATTTTAGGGAGTTGATTAGGATGGGAGAGATGAACTCTATCATTGGAAGTTTCTTCCATTTGTCTTCAAGAATGCACCCGCTGAGTTTCAGAGGGTGATGGACCGGGTGTTGACCGGTTTACCATTTGCCTAATGCTACATTGATGATCTTATAATTTTTAGTAGCAGTCTACAAGAGCATGTGAGGTATCTCCAGGCGGTGTTTTAATGGTTACAGGAGTGGAGATTGCGCTTGCACTATGGCAAGTGCAAGTTCTTTCACGACCGGCTGCCATATTTGGGATATATGATTGTTCCAGGGGGTCTTGGCATGCAACAAGCCAAGGTGGATGCGTTGCAGAAGATTCTTGCTCTAATCAATTTGTCACGGCTTTGAATTTTTCTTCGCTTGACAAATTACTATCGTCGGTTTGTCAAGAACTTTAGCTTGATTGCTAAGCCATTGACTATTCTCACGGAAAAGGATCAACCATGGACTTGGGGACGGGAGCAGCAGCAGGCGCTTACTACTTTGAAGCTGAAGCTCGGTTCAACGCCTGTGCTGCAACATCCGGATGCTACACGACCCTTTCAATTGCACACAGACTAGATGTGCTGTGGGATTGGAGGTTGTGTTGACTCAAAATGATGATGAGGGACGGGAGTACGTTGTGGCGTTTGTTATTAAGAGCAACAACAACGCGGAGTCCAATTATTCGTCCTATGAGGGGGAGGCTTTGGCCACGGTTTGGGCCATAGCCCATTTTAGGCCCTATTTGTATGGGCAACGTTATACGTTGATGACCAATCATTAGCCTTTGAAGTGGCTCATGGAGTCTGATAAGCTTACTGGCAAGTTTGCTAGGTGGGCTTTGTTGCTTTAGGCGCATGATTTTGAGGTTGTACATCAGGCCGAGATCACGAACGTGGATGCAAACGATCTATCTCGCAATCCAAGTCTTTCGGAGAAGGATCCATTTGTGCCAAGTGGCATGGGGACTAAGACAAGGAGTCAGTTCCAAAGTGGCACGCAAAGGTTACCTCACGTTGATGTTTGGCTCTGCATCAACGTTGCCTCATTTTGCAACGGATGAGGAACCGGATAGGGTGCAAGTTGTTAGCAATGTGTGGGAAGAGGGTTCAGACTTGCACAAGCTACAACATGGGACACATTTTCCAGCTCTATTTGCAATGGAGCGTGATCGAGTTGGACACCAAATAGCAAGGTTCCGTTGGGAGAACGGCCTTCTATTTTGGATGTGGCCGGATGGGACTAGGCGTGTAGTTCCCACGCTAGATTAGAAGGCTTCGTTGGTACTTCAAGTATACGAAGACCTAGGACATTTTGGTGTGCGACGAACTCACTCGATGTTGCGCAGCTAATACAAGTGGGCTGACATGTTTGAGCAAGTCGCCACAAATGTTTCTCGGTGTGAAGTATGTGATCGGGTTAGATCCAACTTCAACACCTTATCACCCCAGTTGCAGCATTTGCCCATTATGGGGTTAGGATACTAGTGGTCTTTGGACTTTGCTGGTCCACTTGTCGTGACTCCACGCGGAGCCAAGTACGTCTTGGTAATGGTGGAGCATTTCAGCAAGTGAATTGAGCTCGTGGCTCTTCCACATAACTCTTTAGAGTTGGCGGCCATGGCATTCCTCGGCAGGGTATTGGCTCATTTTGGAGCCCCAACTGAACTTTAGACTAACCAGGGGCGTGAGTTCCTTGGGGCTTTCGAAGCTTTGTGCACCAAGGCTTTGATTGACCATCTTCCCACTTTTCGGAATCACTCGTAAGCGGACGGTTTGGCGGAGGGTGTGGTTTAGATCGTAAAGCGGGGCCTACGGAAGTAAAGATTACTTCGGGGTCGCCACCGTGATTAGGATCTAATGATACCATGGATCGCCATGGAATACCGGTTTAGCCGGCAGGCTTCACTGATTGCTTTCAGTCCGTATTAGTTATTGTATGGATGGAAGCCAATTTTACTTAGTTTTGTTCGGGAAAAGCTAGCTATGGTTGTGGATGTGGACGATCTAGAGGTGTGGGCCCTCTGTCTATGGGATCAAGTATAGTTCTTTAAGCGGACTATGTCCATGGCCATGGAGAACTTGTTTATTGCTCAACATGGTGACACCTTACGGTATGCTTATATTCGTAGCGGTGCCTACCAACCTCAGTTGCGACGTTTCTCCACGGAGAATTACGTTTATCTGTAGCGAGAGGCGCCTACAACATTGGACGTCAAGGCTTGGCGCACCATTTTTTGCGGGAAGGATGTGTTGCCCAATGGCATCTTGTTGCTCGTAGGCAAGGATGGCCGGGAGTGCCGGGAGCACTCTAAGAATTGTGCTCCCTGCCATTTACCCATTGATAGCTCCGTTAATTCGGAGTTGGCGGTTGTGCCGGACAGTCTTCCGTGTTTGTATGTGGTTAGAAGAAGGGCGTGGCTACCATGTTGCTTTGTGACCATTGCCAGCGTGGTTGGCATATGGCTTGCTTGACGCCACCTCTTTCTACACTATCACCTGGGGATTGGACTTGCCCTCGTTGTCGGAGGTCTTCAAGCCACATTTCACCCGATGAAAATGGCTTGAATTCCTTGTGGACTCTATGGTGCATTGCCATCCAGTTAAAATTCATGATTTTGATTCAGGGATAGGCAACGTGGAGATTGACCAAGGAATTAGAAACAAAGCTGCCGAAAGTGATCAAAGATGAAGCTCACATTGCACCCGACCTACCCTCTCTTTGTTACTTCTTCATATGCTTATTGATTCGGCGACGACATTCTCTTGTACTACTTGCACTCGTTGATTCTCCTTTTGTAGAATGCGAGACGCTTGACTACTTGAGTGATTCACTAGTTATTCCTTGAGGGTGTACTACGTATATTTGTTTTACTATATGTTTTTCGTTTATTTGATGTTGGTTAGGACTCTCAATCTGTTGTGGTTATTGATCTTTTTTTACACAACATAGTGATTAGATGCCTCCCATTGTCTTTGTATATGTGTGTGGTCTTCATCAATTTTGATTGTATTGTTTGGTGTTAGAATGTCTTTTTTGGGGTTGCACTTGGTCGTGTGTATATTGAGGAGAGGAATGATTATGGGTGGGGTCTCAGATTTTGAGTCACAAAATTGCTCTTAAGGATGGTGTGCTTGAATGATTTCTAAGTAAAATTTGTTTTGGATGTTTTGATAGTAAATTTATGTTAATTGTGTGGAGTTGTGGGTAGAGGTGTTTCGGTCATGCGATGAGAAGAGGTTTTGTTGGGGTAACCATTTGTTGTAGGTATTGTTATTTTGTTGCCATTGGCATAAATATTTGGTGTCTTCCTCTGTAATTTTGTTTGAGTCAGTCTGTTTTCCATAATTATCGTCAATAATGAGATTTATGGAAAATGTGGATGAGTTTTTGAGGATGTGTATTGGGGAGGAGGAGTAGATGGGGTGGGTTGGGGGGGGGGGTGAATTGGCAGGGGGTTGTTTTGGGGTTGGTGGTGATATATGTGTCTTTGAGTGTGAAGGAGTTTGGATGTGTGGGGCATGTATAAGGGCATTGGGGGTAGCAAAATAGTTGTTGGATAATGTTAAGGGCGCTCTTTACTATTTTGGATGGTGTAGCATGAAATGTTTTGAAGTCATTGTGTTTCATAATATGTGTTCCGTTTGGTAGTGTAGTTTGTTTGAAGTCGGTAATATTTACCGAGAAAAGTTTTTGTAGAAGTTTTGGGGAGAGGTGTTGGTTAATTCTTGTGTCATTTTGGGTTTCTTGTAGCCACATTTGTTTCAAAGGTGAGGGATCTAAGAAGAAATCCGTGAGTGTGATTATTAAGTAAACTTTTGCTTCATTTTTTAGTAGAAAAAATGTTTGGGTGATTGGTGATCTAATGCAATCGGCTTTGTTTATTCTAGGACAATTTTTAGCACCACCGTATTTAGCAAGGATAGAGTGGGTGAGTCCTTTGTAAATCTTGCAAAATCTACCTTTGTCGTTGAGTGCATTTTGAAGTTGGTCCCCTATACATTGGAGGTAAGCATTTTTAAGGGAAAAAGCTTCTATTCCAAATAATTTTTTGGAAGTTGGATTATGACATATGACATACGACATACATTTAAGGAGGCCACAAATGGATTTTAGTATGGCTATGATTTTTTTTCCGGGTTTTTGATAGCAAGCATGGAGTATGCCATTGTGTAGAAACTATATGCCACTCCTAGTCTAAGTACGGTGTCTATCATTTTAATTTTTTGTTTCATAGTGGCCGAGCATGTTATTAGTTCTTTGCATTGATTAATAAGTTTTGTTGTAGTGATGTGAATTTAGTTGTCGAAGTACGTGTATGTGATTACTTTGTCTTCTATGCAAGAGAGTCTTATAATCGGATTATGGTAATCATGCATTTTACACTTGGAAGCAGGACCAAACTCCATCCAAGACCAATTATGCTGAAAGCTAAGTTTTAGAGTTGGAAAAAAACATTAATAGTATGTCATTTGTGGAGTTTTGGTAATTGTAGTGTGAAGCCCCAAGGGTGAAGTTGAAGGGCTCTAATCCATACCATTGAAGTCTTTGAAGGTCCCCAGTTTCTAAAATTTTCCTCTCACATTCTCAAATTTTGGGTAATTGAAAATAGCCATTTCAATCTAACGGCTAGGATCTTGTCAAAATTTCAATATTTAAATAGAAAAAAATTTAACAGCTAGACAAGAGTTTGGCTTATTACATATTCAATCCTCTATTTGTTTACCTTGTCAATATGGTTAGTTTTAGGGCCGCTTCACAACGGGCTGAGTCGAGAGTCCATCCGTCAAAATTTCTGCCCAAATTATGGCAAGAGTCCAAACTTTTGGATTAAAAAAATTATAATAAATAAATAAATAAATAAATAAATTATATATATATATATATATATATTGAAGCCTTTGGGCGCCTGTGGTGAGAAGCCCCAAACCCCAAGTCCAAAGACCAAACCCCATATCATTACGCCAAAAAAAATTAGCCACCAAATTCGGCCTCTTTCATCTAACGGTCTAGATCTTGTCTGATTTTGATTATTTTATCGAAAAAATTGACGAACTCGCAAAGGAAGTTTGAGTCGACTAAAAACGGCGACCCAAGTTTTGCTCGAGAGTCCGTCGCCTTGGAGCCATAACTCTCCAAAAGTACTGCCATGTAGGCACATTGGAAGACGAGGCCCTTGGACTTTGGCCTTTAGTGTGAAGGCCGAGAGGCCGGACTTTAGCCATTTAAGCAATCTCATTGGTGGAAACCGACGGACTCTCAACCTTGGATTTGGTGTGAAGCAGCCCTTACACCATTGGTTGTACATATTACAGACACTAAGTATAGCATTGTTGCAGCATAAAAATGCAGAGCTCTACCGCTCTTTGTAACATCTCTTATTCTTCTGATAATCATAAACATTCCTCAATCATGGATTGAAATTTTGACAGTTTCGTCGCAAGAGAGGTTGCAGAAGTTGTAAGTTTCTTCTTCACAAAACCGAGGAGTTTTTTTAATTTTTTAAAAAAAAAACTTATTATTATTTTTAGCAAAACAAAAAACCAGGTTTTGATTGCAAAAAAGTCACCAGTACAGACCGGAGTGCCAAAACCGAGGAGTTTTGATTTGGAAGGTGGCATTACCCTCGGCATGTACTGTACATTTTATTTAACCCTTAAACTTTTGTTAGATAATAGAAACCATATATTTAAGCACGTATTTCACTCTGTAGAATACAAAAAATGTATCAAAGTTTAGCAAGTTTACATCATTGGATTGAAGATTCTTTTATTAACATCCTTTGTTAGGAGGTCATTTCAATATCTAAACCTTGTCATGTTCAAATATGACACGAGATATGTAGAACTAGTGTACTGACCCGTTGTCCTCAATGGGCAAGGGCAGTCTTTATTATTTAGGTTTGCGAGATACTTTTTGAGGTATTTGGGGCACCATATGTACGGTCACGTATTTTACTCTTTGAACACAAAAAATGTATAAATATTTAGCAAGATATACACCTTTGGATAGAATATTCTTCATCCAACATCTTTTCAAGAAGTTTTTTACAAACATCTTTCAATACTTGAACCTTTTCATCTAGTATAAATATCCATTGTCTCCGACGGGGCAAGGGAAATCCCAACGCAATACCCTATCCAGACAAGATATTATGTCTATTGATTGAGAAGATGTTACATTACTGCAATGTGTGCACAATAAATCTGAAAACTCATGTGCACAACAATTCCGAGCAATACATGCACAATTTGAAACTACCAAAATACCCTAATTTATTGGCCTCCACAGGCATGTCCTTCAGAGTACAATGCAAGGTAACTCTAAGTAATTCTTAATTCAAACAATGGAGAGATAACCATCATATCAACTCTGGAATTGCAAAACCCTAAACCCTAACTCAGGTACTAAAAACTGTCCAGAATAATAAATACTTGTTTGAATGAATTCATCAAGAAACCTGATGTGCACATTACACTTAAGAGCTGTGGCTTTGCAAGCACATGTACTCAGATAATATGGATTTCTGTTGTGTTATTTTGCAACAACAGGCACATTGGTTAACGCGTGTACATTGAAAGGTGCCACTGATGGCCACATTATTCTACATGTATAGTGTCGTATTTGAACATGACAAGGTTTAGATATTGAAATGACCTCCAAATGAAAGATGTTAGTTGCAGAATATAAAGGTCTTGTCAAACTTCAATACATTTTTTTGTATTCTATAGAGTAAAATACGTGCATGTATATATGGTTCCCGATTGATGTGTAATGGTTTACCCTTAGATGTCACAAGGTGCAGTTGGTGGCCACAATATTCTACACATACAATGTCGTATTTGAACATGATAAGGTTGAGATATTGAAGTGACCTCCAAATGAAAGATGTTAGTTAAAGAATTTTCAATCTGAAGGTGTAAATCTTGCTAGACTTTAGTACTTTTTTGGTATCCTAGAGAGTAAAATACGTCCCTATATAAACGGCTCCCAACTGACCTTTGAGGGTTATACAAGGGCTTGCATTTTGAGATAGGTATCATGTGTTCCCAATCTTTCCAAGTGCGTTCCCAAGCGGGCTTGATCGTTCCCTAGTGTTCTCAACGTGTAATTTTAAAATGTCAGAAAACAAAATTTCACGTTAGATGGGGCCCACCATTGGACGTTGGGGTCCGGATGAGAGCTCCGTCTGGTTGCATGTGCGTTTGCTTAGTGATGGTGTGATCTGGAGCATCGAGACACATGTTACCCATAAGAATTGCGGAGCTTTTTCTCTTGAATTAATATATAAACCAACTAATTTCATTAGATGGATTCTAGCATGGAATTGTCCGGTATTATTGTGTAGATAGTATTCAATTATATTTAGAGATATAGAGAAGTAGGAGGGGTGACCGCGTTGTAACCTTCTGTTTTATGTCCTTATTATAATAAACAGGACGACATGGAGAAGGTTGAGGTTTGGCTTTGGCGACGTGTGGAGAATTAACGCTCAAATCTTAAAACTCTAGAGGTGCTACAGGGGAGCAATAGCTTGCATCAATTAACCCCTAATGGACCAAGTGTCAAAATGGGCTTTTTGAAAGTTTGGTCACATTCCTATGGTGTCAATTTCCAACATTCCTCTTTGAAAATTTTACTATTAAAAGTCATTAACAAGACCGTAGTGGGAAAACAAATTTTTCCTAAATTGGACATTTTATGAAAAAGTTGTAGGGTTTTGAATTTCAAATGGGGAGTGCGGGCACCTCGGGCACCTCCAAAAACTTTTGCTAGGACACTCTATTGAATATGAGATATTCAGTTCTAGCAAGTAATATTATTTCCCTTCATATTGTTAAAAAAAGTTCTTATCTTTAGTGGAAAATAGCATACCAACCCAAGTCAAACATTTTCACACATTGTCACTCATTGTCGGGCAAGGTACCAAAAAAACTTCTTCTTTTCCACATAAAACTTTGAGATCTTCATAATTTTCACTTTTTAATTTTTCCACAACAATATGTAGTGTAAACATTCTTATTCACCATTCAGATTATCAATCTAAAACATATCAAGGTTACAAAAAAATAAATCATGAATTGACAATTATTGAACCTCTACTCCTTGCACAGTTGTTTTGAATATGCTACACCCGTCCTCTACCTCTAAAAATTGGTGTATAAGGAATTAACATCATGCTTAACAAGATGGTAATGCATTTAGACCTTGTGCAGTGCAAAAATTTGACACCAAGTGAAGTCAAAGTCTGCTGATCCACTGAACGCAGGTAAGAAAATGAACCATTTGCTTGACTTCAAACACTATAATATTTCAATCTGTGCGGTCAAAGTTTATGAAATTTTGTATATATACTACTCAATAGGTCTTAATTGAGATCCTATGGACAAAAATAGAAATAAAAGTTATTGTTTCCTTTTTGTTTATTGCATTAGAATCCAACAATTTTGAAGTGTTTTTGATGTAAAACTCTCACGGTACTTTAGGGGTTAAGGCCCAAGAATATTGATTGCCATTATTACTTATGTACTTTGTTGGTGGAGAGAAAGAAAGCATGAGGTTTTCATTTGCTCTATTTAAATTCTGCCATTAGTTTACCATCTATTTCGCCCTCTAATGGTAAAAGCATGTCCAATAGTTCCGCATTTTAGTTCCCTAAATTAGGCCGTGGGGGAAGTTTGCCCCACCAATCCTTGATATCCCACCCTCAACTTCTCTTTGGACCAATGAGAGACAAGAACAAGGGAGAAGAGACGTTGATGGGCAAGAATGAGGATATTCCATAAAAGCCTCCCTAAAAAGTGGACCTCTATATATGAGATAGTCCAGCTGTTAAGTGGAGAAATAGGATTTACAGACCAGATAGTAGTTTTTGTTTTTGACCATTGGTCAGTCACTAGTGGATGGACTTGACTAGGTGGATGAATGTCCATCCTCGTCGGTTTTCATCCATTGGATGAATGAATGGATGAAGCTAGGGTTTTGAGGAGACTCGTAGGAAGAGCTTTAGAGAGCTCTCTCTCTCTGTCTCCTCTCTCCATCCCTCTATTTTGTGTGTGAGTGCTTAAGAAAACATGTGTTAGGAGACTAGGAGGAGATCTTAGAAAGGTAGAAGTGGATCTTGAGGCCTTGAGGTTTTGTATTGTATCAACTATGAACTAGCCAATAAAATCCGACGTGATTTGAGGTTTTTGAGAGTCTTTTGAGTAGATCATGGTTTTGATTTGAATCTCATTAGGTTTTGATTGATCAAAAGAATAAGGAGTAACCTCCCTTTAATACCCGCCCATCACGACTACTCTCTTGTCATTGCTACTCTATATTTGGTCCTAATTCCACCCCATATCCGCCTCATTTCCACCCATGCAGCCTTTATTAACTCCAAATTAAGAATGTGTTGAGTGTTCTTTAGCTCACTGTGGGTGGTTTTCCGCGATTTAGTGCACATTTGAGTGGGCTATTGATGATGCTTTAAGACATTTAGATGACTTAATCTTTTAATGCCAAAGGTCGTCAACATCTAGTAGATAATGGACAACAATATCTATACATAGGATACATTTCATACAGACCCCACTTCACAAAAATCATTGTAGCTCTCAAATGCTTACACCAATGCGCTTGGAAATTATTCCATTTGAAGCTTATTAACTAGTGCCAGAGACATTTCCAACAAAAAAATGCATCTAACCTACACAGAAGGAGCAATATCCCAAAAAGCACTAGAATCGACCCAAAAACGACCTCTTTGACACTGAAGGTCAACCATTAAGCGTCAACCAAGAAGCGTATATACATGGACGTGTTTAACTCTATAGAATACCAAAAAATGTACTAAAGTTTAGCAAGACTTTCACCTTTGGATTGAAAATTCTTCAACGAACATCTTTGAATTAGAGGTCATTTCAATATCTCAACCTTATCATGTTCAAATACAACATTATACATGTAGAATACTGTGGGCACCAGCAGCACCTTATGACATTTAAGGGTTAAGGGTTAAATCTAGTTAGGGAGCCATTCTTTTCAATCCTTCTCATCCATATGCAATATTCTTAACTCGAAATCCCTCTCACCATGACAACATGTTCAGACGTCATCAGTGCCCCTCAAAACCGTAGAATCCATCCATCACCAGGACATCCTTCCCATTCCCCGGTCATCAGCCCTTGACTTAGTACCTCTTCTGGTCTAAACAGTCTGGCTCAGATTGCAGCGTTTCTCTTGAGGATTCTAAGAACATGGAATTTCCCAGCAGAGCGGAGCGTTAGAAATTTCCCAACGAATTTCTAAGATCGTTGAAATTGATGCATGACTCACACCTCTGTTCTCTCTTTACATCACCACCCCACGATTCCTGCTACTTGTGGTGGGACTTCAAATTATTTTAGCAGATCTGTGTGCAGGGAGATACATACTTGGAGTAAGTCGAGGGAGAAGTGAGCAGGCGGCAGCTATGGCTTACTCGTTGCAGCAGTTCGTGGCGCAGACGTGCGACCAGCGGCCTACGACGGGGGCGGCGTTCGAGGTGGAGAAGAACTGCTTCCTGCAGGTGAATCTGGGCACAGCGGGCGGCGCGGGGGGGATCCTGTCGCAAGTGTGGATCAAGACGGGGTCCATGGTGGCGTACCAGGGCGACGTGAAGTTCGAGCGCGAGGGCATGATGGACCACGGGTTCGGCAACATGCTGAAGAAGCAGTTCACGGGCGAGGGCGCCACGCTCACCAAAGCGTCCTCCAAGTCGCGCGCGCAGCTCTACCTGGCGGACAACAGCAAGCGCGTCACTGTGCTGTTCCTGCAGGGCGAGTCCGTGGTAGTGAACGGCGACGACCTGCTGGCGTTCGAGCCCACAGTGTCGCATAAGATAACCATGATGAAGAAGCTGTCGTCGATTGTGTCGGGCGGGCTCTACAACGTCAAGCTGCAGGGCCAGGGCTTCGTCGCCATCCTGTCCCACGGCCAGCCGCTCACGCTCATGGTGGCGCCCGGCTTCCCCCCCGTCTTCACCGACCCCCAGGCGACTGTGGCCTGGTCCGGGGATCTCACTCCCGACTTCAGGTCCGACGTCGGCCTCAAGACGCTCCTCGGCCGCAGCAGTGGCGAGACGTTCCAGATGAAGTTCGATGCGTCGCGCGGCCAGGGTTTCGTCGTCGTGCAGCCCCACGAAGAGGTTTCCGTGTCCTCCACCGGCTCCTAAGCTGCCTAGCTTCTCCTTATGTGAAAAGTACATATTTCCACACACGTAATAGAGTTATTTGTAATTGTACCGCTTTCTTATGGCTTATTCTACATCCCAAACAAGTCCAGTATCCTCTTTTCTTTCCGACGAGGTGGCTTGTTAGCTGAGAACTTATTCCATACAAACCATGATCATAATTTACACTCTCGCACTGAAGACGTGGATTGCCTGTACCTATGCACTCACATGCCTGCATACTTTTACTATCAGTCGAGCTCTACTTGCAATCAGCCGTGGCATTTCTACTCTTCTAAGTAAGAGTGGTACTGCAAGGGCAGCACTAGCAACAGAAATGCACATTGTGCACTCGCACTACTAAAGAATATGCTAACTAGACCCTAAATTTAATCACAGAAATTACTATGATCCAGGGGCGGTCGCCGCAGGTGGATTGATTGCCTTGCGTGGATACAAAACAACTGCTAACATGGCTGTCATTGCCGTGGCAAAAGCCCCAGCTAATGGATTCCCAACGTGCGCACCTGTGAACCAGGTAGGTGCATGAGGCAGAAACTTAACCACTCCACCAACAGTGAGAACATAGTTGGAAGCAACCAGGCCGGCATGTAGTCCGATCGGGAGAGCCAAATTTCGACCTGTCTGGGCTCTAGCACCAGCCAAAGCTACTGCTAGAAACCAAAGTCCTGGCATTGCTGCGGGTGACCTGACAAAGAGCAACCGAACAAATGGGTTAGTCACCCATTATCCCAATTGACCTACATTAACCCATCCAAGGTGCACAACTGTGCTCTCTTTCCCTGTATCTTTATACTTTCCTTATTTTCTAAGTATCTGCAAAACCAAAATGCGGTTGCTGCGTGATTGAATCACATTACAGGAAAAAACAACCAAACCAAGAGAGCCTAACCGATAATGCGACCTATCAAAACATGAAACAATCCATCATAGAGTATTTCATATTAACTTGACGTTGTGCGGTTTTTAAAGACGTACCAGTGGATTATTGAGAAGACAAGGGCAGATAGAAACACTGCCCTGTGATAACCAAGGTCTACAGCAATCTCGTCTTGTAGCCAAGATCTGAATAGCAATTCTTCTACAAGAGCAACCGCCAATCCAATACCTAATGCCTGCCCCAAAAGTCTCAACATCTTCATAGTTGTGAAAATAATGACTCCTGCGGCACCTGCACAGTAGAAGGACTACAGTAGTAAGAGACGGCTTTCCACACAAAATGACTAGACGACATAATACCGCCAAACAAGAGATTGCAATTCCAGAACACTTTGGAAGTCGAAACGTTCAAAAACACGATAATTCTCTGCTACCTAGGTCCTTCCTGTATACCAACGAAGTAGCTTGTGCTTGATCCACCAAAGGACAGAATATAACCAGAATAAGATATATGTATAAATGTCCACTCACCTGGAAGAATCCTAGGCAAGAGTTTTGTGTTTGTAGCGAGTAACGCTCTCCAGTCACAGTGCAGATACCCCAGAAATGCGTTTGAAGTGTAAAGTGCTGTTACTAGTACACAACCTAATGCTAACCCTGAAATCATATCTCGAAGCTGGAACATAACCAAAACAAAAAAGAATTTAGAAACATACGACATGAGAAAGACATCATTGAGAAATCTGAAATCTTTGTCTTTAGATTCAACTGCTTCGCCTCTGTTGACTTCCATATCTTCCACTAACATGCAGAAAGCGGGCATTATTATAAATGAAACGATCATACCATAGGGTCTCCTGCTCAACATCAAATAGAGAATTTACCTTGCGCCACGAATAGAGTCGAAGACCATAATGTAAAAGGGGTTTGCTGTACCCACGTACTCGCTTCCCCCATATCGTTATCAAAATAAGAATGGCACCATAAAGGCCCACCACAGAAGCTGCATTTGCCACTCCACTGGGAGTTTTAGTTGCCCATTGAGTCAACAAGGACGGTAAGACTGGCACCAACACTGGTGACCACAGCAGAAGTGTCATTGCGGCAAACGCGACAAGCCTGCAAAAAGACAATCCAATCCAATCAGTCATACACCGCAAAGTGATCAATCTCATGAGGAGAAAAGGGCAGTGATTGAAAGAGCACCTCAGTTGCAAGGGACGCTCATTAACATGTAGAAAAACAAGAAGACGGTCGGTGAGACTCATGGCTCCACGCAATCCTCCCCAAAGTAGTGCCACTTTCCCAATTAGTCTAAAAAATCCTCCCCTCTGCCCAAGTTCTGCCAACATCGCAACCAACCTGCAAAGGCAAAATTAAAAAGAGTCAGGACCAAATTCACAGGAAATGATCTCTAAGTGGAAACACATCACACTAAACAAGTGTCTTTATAGTCTTTAACATCGCACTAATATCTCCAACTTGCACTATGGTCAGACTCAAACCTCTCATGGTCAATCTCCCCGTCCTCGTTGGTGGGTACAACTGGGGCGGCCACAGACAACGCCTTCTCAGCCAAGGGATGGAAGCTGGAGACAATACTTGGATTCTTGCGTTCAATCCCACTAATGTCTTCATTGCTGGCATTTTGATTATCCTGTTCATTAGTTGCACTACCAATGTTTGACTGGCTCATACCAGCCAGTGCAGCACCGCCAGTTACAGCTGCCGCCATCATTCCCATGAGCTTATTGTTGTTACCACGCTCAATTTGCCCCTCATGAGACGTCTCAGTAGGTTCTTCACTCCTACTAATTCCATCATTCGCTGAATCATCAGTGACCCCTAATTCCTGTCTTCCATCTTCCCAGAAGTCAACAGACCCCTCGACCGGTTCATCAGTGTCCATTTGGCCATGTCGTTTAACACTCAGAACTGGAACGTCCAGGGCTGAATCTTTGGCTTCGTGCCATAAAGAACCCTCTTTGCAATCCTCCTCTTCCTTTGCACTTTCATCGCTACCATCATCGTTTTCCACTTCCTCTTCGTCGCCCTTCTTCGACTCCTGCTGATCGGTAACTATTAAAAATACAGCTCCTAACGACGCCAAAACCACACCAGCTAGAACTCCAATTGGGACCAAGCCACCCAATATGGTGGTACCACTCACGACACTGCCTAGAGCATTAACAATAGAACCTGACTCCAAGATTCCTGACTTTCCAGACCCAGATCCAGATCCATCACTGCCAGGATTCTGCTTCCACTTCTGAACTGCTTCAGCCACAGCATCAGCAACCTTGGCAACTTCTTTTTCTAGATCAATGCCGAGAGACTCCATCCCAGCAACTCCCAACCTTCGAAGAACTTCCAACTTCAGAGCGTCTGCAACCATTTTTTCAACCATACCTGGACTCTCTGCTTCCTTGATCCCGGCTGCCTCAACCTCAATTGTTTTACTGCCTTGAGTTTCTTCTGATTTGTCCGACTCCTGCAGGCTTTCACGATCCATATCAACTAAAAGCTGTTCCATACTCATTTTGATTGGAACTACTTTAGTGACTTTTACATCTCTTGAAAGACTATTACTTCTCCCCAATTGATGTACTTGCGGACCAGCCCCATTAGTTGTGCCCTCTTTAGGTGTCACACCTTCCAAATCTTTAGAAGGAGCAACATATCCCGAGGCTGCACCATTCTGCTGTGCATGTATATTTTCGGGCACCTTAGGGACTCCAAAAGTGAACATGGAGCCAATGAAATTAGAGTTTCCTACTCTATGGGTCGTCAGGACTTTGGAGAATGGTCTTTGAACCGAATCCCCATCACAATTGAGAGACAAAGGGAAAGGAGGGTCATAACGTTTTTGGTTCTTAGACGTGTTCTCCATCTGAAATCTTCCTTGTTCGATTTCGGATACTTCGACGGCTACTCCCCTCGCGCTGGTATCGCTTTTAGCAATTTTCTGACTACTGCTGCCATCATCAACTTTCTCCAAGTTTCTGTCATAACTTCGTGCAGCCGTTGCATCTCCATCCTCTTCGTTGGGCGTAGCATGAGCTGATTCGGTCTTGGTCTGATTTGCGTTCTTCTGAACACTTTCTTCACCATTCCCATTCTCATCAGCATCAGTAAGCTCTGAAGCAGGAGAACTAGGTTTAGAGGTTTTCTGTTCTTCCTTTCGCAGCTCTTCCCCCGGGTCACTTTCCTCTATGCTATGTTCGTTCTCGTGATCAGCGGTATCACTTTTCGAACCATCGGAAGAATCAGGGCCAATAGGTTTCTGTCCCTTCTCTCGCTTATCTTGCTTCTCTCTCTCTCCAACATTTTTCACTTTGTCGTTGTCCATCTCATGATCAATACCAGCTCTTTTGGAACCATTAGAAGAATCGAGTCCGCTAGCTTTCTGATCCTTCTCCATCTGCTCTAGCATGCTTTCAACAACTCCAAATACATTCGTGACAGCCATTTGAGTAGAATCATCAAAGCCTGTGAGGGCTTCGAGTGCCAACCCCATATCTATGGGAGGTGCAATTCCCCCTTTCGTAGGAATTGGGTCGGAAGCAGGAGGGGGAACCGGAGGAGCCGGCGAAGGTGTGAGGGCAGGAGTAGAAGGGTCAGAGGCTCCAGGGGAAGATACATTATCACCTTCAGGCTTAATCTCCTCCTTTGCACCTTCGGGCTTGCTCTCCTCCTTTACACCTTCGGGCTTGCTCTCCTCCTTCACACCTTCGGGCTTGCTCTCCTCCTTCACACCTTCGGGCTTGCTCTCCTCCCTCACACCTTCGGGCTTGTTCTCTTCCATCACACCTTCGGGCTTAATCTCCTCCTTTTCACCTTCGTGCTTCTTCTCCTCCTTCACACTTTCAGGCTTATTAGTATCCTTAGTATTACCAGGCTGCTTGTCATCCTTTTGTTCCGCATGGTCAACTTGAGCCTCCAAACCTACGTCTTTCTTCTCTGCGTCCTTTGGATCCTTTGCCATATCTTCTTTGGAAAAGCTTGGATCATTAGTCGTCCCTTCTGGGCTGGCTTTTTCCTTATTAGATTTTTCCTTCTTATCTACTCCTTCAGAGGCCTTTGCTTCTCCACCTGCCATCATGACCAAAGACAATATATCAATATTCTGCCTATCCAGATAACATTTTGAACCGACTCTTCAAAGTTGGCTACCAAAGGGAGGAAGCAACCTGCACACAGAATATCAGGAACTAAAGCTAAAGATTACTGCCGACAGTTTCTTCAGATTTCAGCAACCATCTAAAGCACCAAATTATTAAAATCTAGAGCACACATCACCCTCAAGAATATAATTTTCACGCTAGCATGACAATCAAAACCGTCAAATACTTCAGAATCTACAGAATGATCTTCACCACTATCATTGATCTTCTCCTTCTTTGAATCAGATGTCTCTGAATCTGCATGGCCTTGATCACTGGCTCCACCACCTGGTATTGCCTTACTATTCTGAGGATCTGAAGGCCCATGTTCCTCCGACTTAGGATCCTCAGTTTTCGACTTCTCACTGCTTCCGGAGTCCTTACTATTTCCAGTTTCATGCACATCTTGATTTTGCTTGACAGGTTCTCCAGTGCCGAGAGGGGAGGATTCAGATACTGAAGATGGACTGGGGACAGCAGCTTTTTCGTTCTTCCCACCAGAAACTGCTTCCAGCTTGCCTTTGATACTGCTGATGAGTCCAGCAGGAAGGCTTGGAGGCGGCATGTTCTTACCAAACCCAACCAGGTTGAAACTAAGCCCTCTTGCTTGCACAGCTCCAGACACAGCAGTAGCCATACTTCCTCGAACTTCCTCAGGCACTGCTTCTTGTAAGGCAGTCAAGATGGTCTCTCCTTTTCCTACAGCAGTCAATACCTACATCCACGCATACGGAATGCTTCTAGTCAGACCGTCGCACCAATGTAGCTTGTTAAACTCACTGGTACAATAGCAGATATAGCTTTCGTTATTTCAAAACCAATCATTACAACATTTTCTACACACTGTTAGAACAGAAGGATAGTTTAGTAACGATACCCTCACGCAAAACGCTAGAAAAATATCTCTAAAACAGATTAACCACATTACTTTGAATATGTTCATGAGTGCTGGACAGTCACAGGGTTTAACTCTCTTCCAATATCTGGGCAACAAGGAGTTGAAATAGAACAAGGCCAGTGAAGTCCACCTCGGTTTTCTTTTCATCTGTCAATGTTCCCGGCATTGTGATGTCCAACACATTCATTATACTCTCAGCTGCCATTCGCATCTGGAATGCTTCAGAACCTTCTTCTGGTTCTCCTTCGGGTTCTCCTTCGGGTGCTCCTTCAGGTTCTCCTTCAGGTTCTCCTTCAGGTTCTCCTTCAGGTTCTTCTTCTAAAGAAGACGCCTCCTCCTCTGAAACCTCAATTTGACCTTCTGAGCTTGTAGATGCATCAAGCTCGCCCGCTTTCTTGGCTTCGGTAGCCGCAGCCTTAGAAACAGTGCCATTTTGAGCACCATCAACCACCAGCTCGCTTTCCTCTTGTCCTACTGTATCATGACTGTCCAGCGTGGGAACAGAGCCATTCTCAGAACCGTCAACCAGAAGCCCATCTTTCTCTTGTTCCGTTACGTCCGAATTCATCTTTGTTCCAGGAGCGACTCTTTCAATATACTCCTGACCACCCTCTGCACATAAAAGTCAATGTTATCATGCGATGATTTGATAATCGAATAAATGACACGTGCTTACATTCACTCTTTCAATGTCCATGATATATTTTCCAGTATTGAAAGTTTACCTTCTGTGGATTGTTCTATCATCTCTTCGAAAGGATACACTTTGTGACTGCTTGCGGCACGTTCCTTGTCCTCAGTTACTCCGTAACCCGGCAGTCTTGATGAAACGCTTCCATTCTTTTCCACTTCGTTACGAAAGCTGGTAATATGCAGACTAGGGTGCCGTCCCTTTAATAACGCCACTTCTACTGCTGCCAGCCACTGCGCAGTCATCCGAGAACCTATTAAGTTACTCGTACCATGACCTACAATCATTTTGTTTTGAACAAGGTGATAGAGTAAAAAGATTGACCATAAGGGCACCAATGACTATTTTCTTTACTGATTTAAAAGAATATTTTTTTCCTCACAACCTCTCACTGTGCCAAAATCAACAACAGAGCGCCAAAGAAGAGCCCAATATTCACTGAGTGTCAAAACTTCAAAACTTGTAACAAACTGCTGGCTAGTTTCCAGGCAAATACGTCATATGTAACTTGTAAATCGCTCACGAGTTTTCAGAATTGCGTTTACCTCTAGTGCAATGGTGTGACTCCAGTTGTGTCTTGATGCACTACCAGGTTCTTTTACTTTCTTCTCTTTCGAAAGAGAAGTGCTTATTGGGAATTGTGCTACAATAGCAGTGGTGAATGGATTTGCTTCAATAGTTTGACGAGGAACTACGGTTGGTATAGCATCATCTTCTCCCTGTTCGTAAATCAAAATAGATACAGCAACGAGCTTAGGGACGTGTAGACTTAGGTTCCAACTTATATAAAGGCAGTCTACCCTCTAATCACAAAATTAGTATCACCTTCGCTACTCAAAAACTCTAATATCCTTAAGAACCAGGAAAACCTCCTAGCCTAAAAATCCAAGAAAGCCATAAAAATATCAGCAAAAATTATTAATACAGGTAAAGTTCGAGCCGCATATCCACGAACGATCATAGTAAAATTTGTAACAAGAAAGAACTACATGAAAGAGGCGACTGACTCTCACATCCAGGAACCCAAAACAAAGCGCTTAGCGGACGCGCATCCTACAAGCATTCTTTCCTAAATACCTGGTTGCAAGCCGTATCCAATCTCCTAAACATCAGAGAGTTATGCTAAGAGGGACTAATTTATTTTAATTAAAGAGCTAATTTTTTAAAAAGGCCTGATAAAACTCACCTGGATGAAGAGAAGGGGAGTTTGCGCCGAGCTGACAAAGTTTATGCTGCTTCCAAATGCATAAAAATCTTCAAGAGTCTCGAAACCGTGAGCAACTCTTGAGATTGCATCCTCGAACTCACAAACTGAAGTAGCTGTCAGGGCTTTGTTCAAGTCATATCCTTTCTTTTCTCCCACAAAAAGCATCTACACAAATGCAAATCAGAAGAGTCAACATAGCAGGGCAGCGGAAACATGAAAGAACAAATCACAAATACATGATCCCCATGCACGACTTGATTCATGCGATGCAAGCATGGGTGGTACTGTGCCTAACATTTGCCCCTTAAGTTGGTTAGGCTATTCCTGGATGCAAGACTTCTTGAAGACCTCTCCTTATCTTCCTAGATTGCTTTCTCATGAAAGCCAGCTCCAAAAACTGAGACATGCTTTGAACCGCTAGAGAATACCTTCGGATCGCCATTCCATTCTAGGGTGAAGTACTAATGAACGTAATATTCTATGCTAAACGTATTCAGAATATATATCGAAAGCTGAGCGACAACAAGATCCAGACCTACAGGCACCTATACCGTAGAAGCAAAAGGTAAAAACAATGCAGCACTATTCAAGGTGTCCCGTAAGAGTGTCAATAATATTCTAGCTAAGGTGGGTTTCTGACCACCAGCTAAATTGTTGCCATACTTTTTTAAACAGATTGTTGTGTCATGCATACCTTGTTTGCCTCAAGAATGCGAACGAGACCATCTGCCATAGCACGATCAAACTGTCCACCATTTGTAACGCTCAAATGTCTTGTAGTTTCTTGCAAATCGAACGGATTGGATATGCAAACCGCAGCCAGGAGAGAAGCTGAAGAGGTCTCTTCACCCAAATACTTGGCCAGCATATTGGCACCAAACCCCCAGCCAACTCCCATCACCGTCGCTCTCGGTTGAGCACTCAAAATGTGCTGAATAACCAAGCGCACATCATCACTATCCGCTGCTGAGAATACCCTAGCCCCATCCACCAGCAGTAATGCTTCCCTTTTCAGATTCTTACTACCCATAGAACCATCTGTGTTAGAGATAATATTTAAAGTTCTGCCGTTTATATTTAATCCTCGTTTTAATTCTTAGAAAAACAAACAAACACAGTGGAAACCGTTTAAAATCGTAAAACTTAGAACATAGAACAAGGGTCAAAGAAGTGCCTGGGCGTAATTAAAGGCGAGCTAGAACAGCCGCGCGGATTGAGTACAACAGGAAAGTATCCAAGTCGCATCGCATCCATGACGAATATCTCCACTCCACCATCCCTGCTACCTTCAGTTGTCCCTGCCATTCATAGTCAAAAGATCATAATCAACATTCTGCCGAACTCGAAAGGTAATGTGACCCTTGTAAGCAATAAGAAACTTATCATATACCCACCAGGCACAGGACGTAATAAGAAATGACCTCGATGACCTCAAAAAACCTCATTTACCCAGATGACTGACCAAGCAACTATTCCATTAACCAAGATACCACTTACTGCAAGTAGCAAATATGGACAGACATGTGAGGATTACGGCGACAACGACTATCTAGAAGTGAATATTTAAGCGGACTCGTGATGTTAAAGAATGGCGTGAGCTCCCAGGTTAATTACATGCGGAACAAGTGACGAACCTGGAACAAGCAGCAAAACGTTATCGAAGCCGTCCTCCCCTGTCAAGTCCAGCTGCGCGGGCCAATCTATTG
This sequence comes from Bryoerythrophyllum caledonicum, assembly GCA_963971425.1. Classification (NCBI taxonomy): domain Eukaryota; kingdom Viridiplantae; phylum Streptophyta; class Bryopsida; order Pottiales; family Pottiaceae; genus Bryoerythrophyllum; species Bryoerythrophyllum caledonicum. Next base: position 7,313,132 of record OZ020515.1, read on the forward strand.
CCAGCACTCCTCCATCAGCAGCAAACAGACACTTTCGCTGGTAAACAGGTCTATTCTCTTCTCCTCCAATTGGCTCCTTCCTTCCGAACGTGAGAGAGGTGGAGGGACTAGAAATTGAAGGGCACCGCTTGGTCACAAATAGGTTGAATGGCGAGGGATGAGACACAACCTCCAGAGACCTCCCTGTACCTCCATCAACAACTCTGGCTCGGCTTTCGCCATCTCCAGCGAATTTCGTCAATGCTAAAACAACTAGGATAAATGCAGCTACTTGAACATAAGGATCAAGCAACGTATTGAACAGAAAAAGAAGAGAGTCTCCAATTGACGGAGCTGCTCCACTCACAGATTCTACTTCTGCAGGCGCCAACTCTAAGTTCGACAATTGCATCGTACTACTCATGTCCGACAGCGCCGCGAGGCCAATTCCTGGGAGCGCAGACATCACAAGACGGCTCTTGTAAAAACCGACACTCGAAGCCACGCCAATCGCAATACGCCCGCGCATTCTTAAATTCCAGCCTAGATAATCCGTACAACTGCTCACCCCGGCATCACACCTCCTATCAATTCTACAAACGCGAAGTGAAAATGGAGGCGCGCATTGCGCTATAATCCGCCGCTGCCGCCACTTCCTCTTCCTGTGCGGCGACACAAACGCCGGCTGCACACTTGTCGCAAGGACAAGCCCCGCCATCGCTGCAACGCTCAACCTCAGCAAAACCTACTACAAATCCTCAAACTTATCTACAATCATAAAAATCGAAATAAACATCGGAACAATCGAAGCAACAGCTCCTCCAAGCAGCTTCAAAAACGTAACCTCTATTCTACGGCTTCCTCTGCAGAACAAAAAAGCACACGACAAGTGAGCTGAAAACCGCCTGATCGTATTCTCTGCCTTCCACGCAACCTCACAAGACTACAAAAACCTCCAAAAAACGATCGCACCAAAATTCTGCTAATCCGCAGCGAACAACAAATTGCAAAATATCAGAATCGTAACCTCTCTCCTCACACACGCCCTAAATTAACGCCAAGAGCTCCTCAGTCCATCCAACGAACTCCTCTCCAAGCTCTCACGTCACTCCTCCCTTCCATCAACTCGCCAAAAACTACCGCACATTCGAAAACAAACCTCCAATCACGCCCGAGCCGAGCCTCCAATCGCTACCAGCTCCGCAACTAAAATCCGCGACGCAGGAAAAAAAAAAAAAAAATCGACAAGAGCGAAGTCGATGATCCTCATAGAATGCAAGGGGATTGGCGAGAGCGCAACGAGACATTGCTCAAGAGAATGGAGCGAGCAAGCGAGCCGGACATGACGAATGGATGATAAAGATGATATGGGGATGATAAAGGAGGGATGAGGATGATAAAGGTGTTAAAGAAGGGACTAGAAGAGACGCGAGACTGGTTGTGGTTTGAAGTGAACTTAGCGGGATGCGCACCGCCCTGTTTGTGGACTGGCATTGGGCGTGCCAACTGGCGCAGCGCTACTGCTTCGCTTGCTTTTGGCCCCTGCCACCCGAACTAGGGGCCGGTTTATACATGGGGCCGGATTGAGGGCCGGCCGGAACTCTCCAAGTTTCAACCAATAGGATCTTTCAATCTCTCAAATTCTGACCCAAGAGCTTTGTACTTGGGGCCGGCCGGAACTACATTTCATTCTACGTGTCGCCTTAGGTGGCATGGTTTTGGCGACAAACCTTCCAGCCCCAAGGGAGCAATCGGGATGAGGTTTGAGGTGGCCCAAACTCCCATCTAGGGTCGGATTCAGTTCCTCCGTTGGATCCTTCAAATCGCTACCGTCAATTTTTAATTTTTTTTAATATATTTTTTTAATTGAAAAAGAATTTTTTTAATTTTAATTTTAATTTTGAAATAGTACTTTTTTTTTTTCTTTTTTTTTTTAATTTTAATTTTGAAAAAGTAATAATACTCCTTCCTTTTGGATATGCACCCAAAAATGGAATTTGGTCTAATAAAGTAAATAAAAATCTTTTTTCCATTAGTCAAAATAGGAAGACGAATTTTGAGTTGCATACGTATGAAAAAAAAACTCTCTTTTTATTTTAGACCTACCAAAATAAGAGGAAAAGGAAAAAAATTATGAAAATAGAAAAAATACTCTTATTTATTTTTATTTTAAAATGTAGTAAGGAAAGAAAACTTTTTAAGTAAATATATAAAAACCTATTTTTCTTTAAACTAGGAAAGAAACAAATACAAAGGCTTGACACATGTGCTTCTATAATTTTTGATTGAGCCTTATGAAAATCTAAGACACTTTAAAACTGGAAATTTGGCCCTGGAATCCGGCCCCAACACTTTACATTGACTAGGGCCAAGATGATGAATTTGAAATCCGACCCTAGAATCCGGCCTCAATGCTTTACATTATTTAGGGCCGGATGGAAGAATTGGGGCCGGATTGAAGGCCGGATTGAAGGCAAATCCGGCCGGCCTTCCATCCAACCCCAAGCCTAATGTAAACTGGCCCTAAGTTATGTTTGTTGGGCACACTTTATTAGAGCATCTCCACCGGTTCTCGCCACCAGTGGAGAACCGGAAAAGACCGGTGGAGGCAGCCCCGCAGCTAGCCCCACCGGTTCTCCTACTTCCTGTCCATCGTGTCATGACTCATCACTCCCGGATTTAAGGAAACCAGTTATCACTCGTTTTGTTTTAAATCAAGGCCACCATCAAAGTTAATTGCGTGAATACATGATCGAAGTTACTGCGTTGTGAATAAATTGGAATAACAATCAGCAAAAAAAAGGCATAATACGAACCAATCACGCTCCTACACGGCTGGAGGATGGTTGGGAGAGAATTGTGTGGGGCTTGGACTCGAGGCTTGTCCAAAAGGAAGGCCGCCAAACTTGGAGAACCGGTGGGCCTCATTTTCCAACAAAACGTCCATCCTCTACTGGTGTGGAGAGCGAGTGGAGATGCTTTAGTGCCCTATAGTGCCCACGAGACCCACAATGGGACTCTGAAGGTAAAAAAACTCAATTTGCATGAAATCCATTAGGAATTAGGTTGTGAAATGTGAAATTCAGATTTGCGCAGACATTACATGAACCTTTTGCAAAAACCATATCATGATTTGGAGTTGAATAACTCTTGCAAAAGCTAGGAAGACAACAAAAAATACCTCAAATATGCTGGAATACCATGCCGCATACAATGTTGTATTTCATACACATGCAAATTGATTTTGGCCTTAAATTTTGATTGAAATTTTCTTTTAAAGATTCTTCATTGTTTTGTGATTGTTGATCTCTCTCATCACATATCATCCCAATGCTTTATACTTGTGAATGCCAAAACCTTTAATAATAACCCACAAGAAAACACGGTCCCCCAATGGCTACTTCCATGCACATGTAGAACCCAAAGATGTCATTGAAATGCCAGATTTGAACCAGATATTCTGTGCGTCAAAGGATTACCATATAGAGACCCCTCACCGGACCATATCAACACAGACTTTTCCATTCAATTTATTGAACTCAAATATTGTAATGATAGATTCCCCCGAGAACCAATCGAAAACAAAATTAACAAATACCAACCACTCATTAATGACATTTCAACTCTTAGATGGAAAATTAACCCCCTTATTGTCATCACCGCTGGCGCTAGAGCTACAACCCTAATCCCCTCTTTGAAAAATCTCAAAAAAACATTCAATATCCCCATTAATCCAATTAAAAAGACATTCACAAAAATAAACACTATCGCTATCCAACACGCAATGTCCATACTTCTACACAAACAAAAACTTAAAAACAACCAACCTCTCCCCGAATTACATGATAGCACCCCGTAAAATCTCTCGAAAGCACTCATTTAATGCTTACTAATCTTCAAACTTAGCCCTGTGGCTCTGGCTCGTTCTTGGTTCTCGGTTAATGGTTACTAGTTCCCTGGTTACATAGTGTACCTTCTATAGGGGGAAGTAGTTCCATACTTCTAAACTTATGTCCGGTGGACATGGATTTAGTGGTGGAACAAACAGACACTTTATTCACTCCGGCCCCCTTATCTGGAGACCAGAGTTCTTCTTCTTCTTCTTCTTCTTCTTCTTCTTCTTCTTCTTCTTCTCATCTCATACAAAACTTCCATTTTAATTTGTATACGTTTGAAACATTATCAATGTATACAATCAAGTAGACAAAAGTTTCAAAAAAAAATTCTTCACGCATGATAAGTCAATGCTAAGCTATCGACCTAGTGCATATGTGAACCCCTTTTATTCAAAGTATAAAAATTCTTGCAAGAATCTTTTGATGGATAAAGTAGTATACCCTCCGAAGTCCACAATTTTCATCACTAATATAGGGTATCTTTAAACACTATAATCTATTCCATCAGCCTTTAAATGTTATGCAATTTTTTCCCAAATTTTAGGCTATGGTCTGAGATCAATTTTGAAAGGTTAAATACTAGAATTAGGCATTATATTTCCATCATAGTTGTTCAAAGTAAAAAATGAGCACATATCTTAGTTTTGGAGAAACGTGACATGGACATTAAAGGATGAAGGCCGATGAGCCTTTTAGGCTTGTAAGAATCTATGAGCATTCTAGATCATCTTGAATGAGATCTATGTACTTGGTACATTTTAGCACAAAAATTCTACGAACTCATTACACGGAAATCACTGTAACTCGCCGATGCTTGCAGTGATTGTCATGGCAATGGTCTCAATAGATGCCCATCTTCCTCCACCCCTAAATCATGGTCTATTTTTCCTTTGAGGTGGCCTGTAGCATTTGCTACTAAGGTTCTTGTGTCCAAACGACCTACATACGGTTGTTCGGCCTTAAAGGGTTACCCCTTCAACAATGAAACTATCAAAAAGTGGTCAATGAGATTGGTTTTTGGGTAGCCACAGTAGATTGAACCTTTGGATTGATTTGCACTCGTCAGAGTGGCAATGCGCATTGCTTTCTTTCATCTAATCCATCTTCCTAATCACCAATTCGTTAAGGCATTAACAAACTACAATGATTTATGTGAACAAAGTCAACAGGAAAATGTACCCTCCGTGTAGATGTTGTTCATTTTTTTGCGACTGATCTAATACATTCGTAGATTTCCAAGGGCACCGTGCAAGGCCTTGTTGTTAAAGAGTTGATTAATTGGCGTAGTTTTTGCTACAAGTTGGTCTCTAATAAGAAGAAGAACTCCGGTCCCCGATGGGGTCGGCGTGAATATAGTGTTTGTCCATTTCCTTCACTAGGCCTATGGCCACAAGACATGGGTAGTGTAATAGAACTACTTCTCTTTTTGAGGGTAAAGACTTTTTTACACTAAGTGCCTTAGAGACAACGTTGTAGACTCAAATCACAAACATAAAAATAAAATAAAAATCACAAACATAAAAAAAGAATTCCCACAAAATGTGAGAGTGCAAGAGAAACAAAGACAAAATTGTGTGCGATGCATTTCAATCCCTCAACAGAGTCCCCCTTAACCTTTAAAGGTCAGAAGATGCCATTGGTGGCTACAATATTAGACCATCCTCACTCGTCCGCAAGGGCGTGGGGTGGTGTTCCAGCAAGCGTCTCTTCGGGATGCAATCTTGGTTGGTTGGGCGGGCCTCTAGGTTGGCCTCTAGACGGTCCGTTGCCGTGGGTGTAATGGCCCAAAGCCCCCTTACCAAAAGAAGATGATTTGACGAAGTGGCGACCTTTCCATGACGTACGTTGACTGCTCCCCTCCCCGTGCGTAGAGACAAACTCTTATCTCCCGTTGCTGCGACCTCTAAAGGTGAAGCGGTAGGGACTATTCTGGACGATCTAAACTTAACCTTGTCAAATGTGACCGGGTTTGCGAACTGGTGGTGGTGGTTTTATAAACATCTCGTGTTGTATCTGAACATGATAAGGTTCAGACATTGAATGACCTCCAAATAAAAGATGTTAGTTGATGAATCTTCAATTCATCAACTGTAAGTCTTGCCAAACTTTTATAATTTTTTTGAATTTTACACAGCAAAATACATGCATGAATGTGCGGTTCTCAACTAACGTTTAAGGATAAAACTCCTTGTTCCTTACTGATTTCACAGTACACCGCACTATATCAATCTTGGTTTACAACACAAATTAGTTGGCATTTGATGCGAAGGCCAAGAGGCCAAACTTTGGTCATTCTTCCAATCTCATAGGTGGATTTGGACGGCCTCTTGACCTTGGCCTTGGTGAGAATTGGCCTTTATTATAGACCTACTAGATAGCTCTCCAAATTCGACCAGTGGATATATGATAACAGATTTAACGGCTTCCTATGGATATAGATGTTAAAGTGGCTCCAAAGAATAGAACTCGTTCCGGACCAAACGACCATTGCTCTTAAAGTCCCTCATAAAGAGAACAAAGTTCCCTTGACCGAGAGCCACGTTCCTGATACAAGGACGGGGATGACGGACATGGGAGCGGAGCCTTGGGAACGCGTTCCCGGGGTGAAGGGAGTGAGAAGAGTGCTACTACCAAGCAATGCTGTCGTCGTCGTTGTCGTCGTCGTCGTAGGACGGAGCTCCGCAGCTGCTGCAGCCGCTCGCTCGCTCGCTCGCTCGCCCGCCCGCCGACCGAGTTTTCCGAGTTCTGCGAGGGGTCCCGATTTGGCTGCGTGTTGTCGGAATCCGCAGCTGTCGGTGGATCCAAGCGGCACTCCATTTGGTGCAGTAACCAGCTTGCGCCAGGCGTTGTTCCTTTGCTGCTACTATGCGTTTCCAGGTTTTCGTTTCTTTCCGTGTTTTGTTTTGCTGATCGTCGGGAGTTTCGCTAATTGGCGGCGAGTGTTTCGGTTCGGGATTCACAGCTTGTCGATCGGTTCAGTTTTCTCGGTTTTTGCGCCAGAGTGAGAGTGAGGGGGGTTTCTGGATTTCGGTTTCTTGCTGGCATTTTCATTTTAGGATTGAGTTTGAAGTTTTAGTGCGGAGCTGGTTGATCGCGTTGGCTATTGCGTGTGTGAAAGTCGGGCTGTTATGTTGTGACAGTAGTGGAGTCGGATCATCTGATCTAGTTAGGCTTGTGTAGGAGAATTGGTGTCTCGGTTGCGGAGGTTTGGTTTGCGGCGTTATTAATCGAGCAAGGATATGCAAGCAATGTTGGCTCTGGAGTTTAGAGACTCTCGATACTTTTGCTAGTTAGTTGGTCTTCTTTGTACAGTTGAGCTACTCTTGCTGGTCGCAGGCTGAGCGTTGAGAGTTGAGACGAACTGTCATATTACTGCTTATCAATTTATAGGGAGCAGAACGGACATTGTCTGACTTTACTTGATTAGAAAGTCTGCATTTGAGCTGAATCGTTTCTTCGAACTGAGTAGTATGGTCGTTACTCAGAGACGTGCAATTTCAATTTGGAACGGTGTCGCTCCTTTGAACAGCGTGCCTGCTTTCCGCATATCACGAAAGTGTTTCCTGGTTGATTTCGTCTCCCATACAGCTTTGAGCGCTGCATCAAGTGTTGCACTGATATGTCTTTCATGTGTTACAGGAAGTTTGAAAATCAGAACATGAGGTGCAGAGATAAGATATAGCACGAAGGCTGGAGCGTATCACAACATCGTTAGTGGTCACTCTAAGCTTTGGCAACATCCAATTTTGCACTCCCTTCTTAAAGACGTCCGTTTACATGGTACTTGAAGAACATTGGCGTGTAGGTGGGGAGGAGCTGAGCTTGTTGAGCGACCATGAACCGGGGGGTCTTAGGAACAGGGCCGGATGCGAACAAAAGGAAGCGACCCGATGCCCAGGCAGCCTACATCAGCAGTATGATGCATGGGAACCCGAAGCTCCTACTCTCAGAGTCTCCTCTCTTTGAGGGCCTCACACAGCATCAATTACCTTTCACTGTGTACAATCATAAAGCACCTCCCGACGTTCAGTACCAGGCTCGCATCCGTCTAGCGTTCCCGGTACACTTGACACCAAGGTTTCGTCCTTTATATTCCGGCAATGATGTGTTTTTCCCTACATTAATAATCTGCGAATGGTTAATAAAATTGGTGCATACGGTAGTACTCTCACAGGAAATTCCGAGAGAAATTGATTTAAGTTTGATTACCGAAATAGGCAGATGTCATTTATAAGGTGTACCTGAGTAGGAATATTGTCTTGCCGCTGGACAGGATGGCACGGAATCGTTTGGGATTGGAGTCGCTCGGACCAAGAAGGAGTCGGAAAGAGTTGCTGCCATTGACGCTTGCCAGCAATTGCAAGTAAGTATTTAACTAACATTGGGGAACAGAACAATCATTTATGGGTCTATGATATTTTCTGGATTTTTAGGCTCACTAACATGAAAGTGCAATGCAGGAGAGAGGTCTTCTTGTAAGGATCAAGAAGAGCAGTGCAGCAAGCGTTGGATGGGGCGACAACCCCAAGAATACGTTAGTAACCAGCGTGGCTTTTAGGGATGTCTGCTGTGGTGGAAACGCCCGAGGTTTGCCGATTACCCTCCGTTCCTCTGGACCTGACCATGCGAAGGTACGTCGTTCACAGAACCTCCCTTAACCCTTTTGTTTCACTATCATCTAATATTTCCAGCTAGAGTCAGGAATCTATTGAATAGAAATGTAGACTCTCACGGAATCTGTGAGGGTTTTTGACGCTCACGAATCAGCGAAAGTTAGAATTAATTTGGTGAGATTTCATTAGTCTGTTCTACTTTTGCTAGTGAGAATCTGAATTAGTTCCACTGAGGCTTTGAATGTGTTAGAGCTACTCCATCCCATAGTTTTTTTAACGGGACAAAGGATTAACTTGCGGACAACGTGGGCGTGGGGGTAACCAGGCATTTGTGGCAGAATTGACAGTGCCATTGAGGAACAGAGGGGAAGTTTTTATAGCGGTCGGTCAAGGCCCTAACAAATCTGAGGCCGAACGTGCATGTTGTACCGCAGCTTGTGAGAAACTTCATGATGTTGGGTTGCTTCAAAAGCCCAACGAAAAGGGTGCTAACCCGCCATCTACCACGCTCACAACTCCCTCTAAAGCTACGCAAAATCATCAGGTGATCTATTCTAGAGATTGTCATAAATTTGATTCGTTTATCTTGTTCCAAAAAAATTACATAGCCACTTTTGGAGTATCTAGATTGGACATTAGATAGTTGCGTCGTTTTACGCGTTGTCTTAAGGTCCTGAAGTAGGTTATTTAGAGTCATCATTGAATCATTCTGTAGTGAAATACTCTAGAGTTTAAAAGCAGTACAGAGTCAAACAACATAGTATATTCAGTATACCTAACGCATCTTGGAAATGGTCAACTGAAGCTTCTGGAACGCTGAGGTTTATTTCGACTTTTCGTGATTGCAGCAAAATGAAATGCCGGCTATTCTGCGCTTACGAAATGAAGAGCTGTCGATGATGGAGGATGCATTGCAGAGACTTCACTTGGACAATGTCAGACTTGAAATGGGAGAACGGGATGCTTCAGTGGATCTGCAGCGGCGATCTTCACACACATCGAATGGCATATCAATACCGAAGGAGCAATTGGGTACTGAGAATGCAATCATGAGATTGGAAGCACGGAAAAGATCACTGTCACCGGAGTTTGCAGAGCAAAGGAGAGCCCGTCAGTCTTTACCGGCATGGAGAGAGCGGCAGAACGTGGTTGATGCTGTGTCAAATCACCGTGTTGTAGTCTTGACTGGAGAGACTGGTTGTGGTAAAACTACTCAGGTGTGTTCTATAACACAATACAGCTCCTAAAGTTGTTTCTGTTGTTTGATTGCTTTCAGACCTTTGTTATGCAGTTTTGTTATTTTTAAGCAAAGTTTTAGTGGACACAGCCTTTGACCGGAATCTTATTTAGTGTATCAACCGGAAAAGCTGAGTTGCTGCAGTAGGCATATAATTATCTAATTTGTGGATGTGTAGATGTTGCATATTCCAATGATACGATAGTATCTCAGAACTCCAGATAAATCCCTACTTACATGCGCCAAATTGTAGGACGATATCTCATGGTTCTAATGAATGAAAGGATGGCGTCACGCAAAGCATATGTATGAAATGTCTGAGTTCACCGTTTTCTATCACATTTCTTGTTTCTTTGAGATCTTCATCACGACGTTACTATGCATGGCTGCTTGCAACAGGTACCACAATACATGTTGGAAGAGGCAGAGCTTCAAGGATCCGGCGCAGAAGTGCATATTGTGGTCACACAACCTCGCAGGATTGCAGCCATCAGGTTTTGTTCTTTGTGTTCATATTTTGGTGTGATTAGTCTTAGTTCATGATTTGACATGAATTGCGGCTAACGTTTCCTCTTTGATTGATGTGATGAAACTTTGCAGTGTTGCAGAGCGTGTGGCCTGGGAGCGTGGAGAAGCGTTGGGAAAAAGTGTGGGTTATGCTATTCGCCTTGACAGTTGTCCACCAAGGGCTCGAGGAAGCATCCTTTATTGCACAACTGGGATATTACTGCACCGGCTACAGGTATACTGAAGGATTTAGCCACAAGCAATTTTCATGTTAGTCATGTAGGAAGCTTTAGATAATGCTTAAGTTTCTAGACTTTGTGAGAGTTTGAGGCTTTTAGAGAGCAAAGGAAGCACCACCGCAGAAATCTGAGTATCTGTCGAGGGAGTCTTGATAGGCTGGCATTGGATACCAGAGCCTGAGTTTTAGAATTTTTTCGCGTAGTCGATCTGAAATTTCCCTTGTAACATGCGTCGTAACTGGGTTCTGTGCATGTTTGGGTTGGGTACTTTCAGAGAGCAGATGGTCTGGCGGGAGTGAGCCATGTTATCATTGACGAAGTACATGAACGTGATGTGGATACTGATTTTTTGCTTGTTGTAATACGTGAGCTTCTAAATCACAACCCAGCCCTACGGGTGGTTGTCATGAGTGCTACTCTGGATGCATCTGTATTTACAAGGTAGCTTTCTCATTATGAATAAGAAATTTCTGAAAATGTTCTCCCAGTACCCCTTTTTTCAATGGTATGCGCATGTACCTAGTGATGAAGTTAATGTTCATTTGAGTATTCATATTGAATTATCATATGTTTTGCGTGTACAGGTACTTCGGGGGTTGCCCTCTTGTGAACATACCTGGAATGACATACCCTGTGAAAGTGTACAAATTGGATGACCTGCCTCAGCTGATGGGTCGGAACCTTCTTCCACCATCGAGACCAGCTCACGGAGGCAGCCTGGATGAAGAGGATGTGGATGTAGACCTGGTTGTATCAGTAATTATATGGGTGTCTCAGGTCTTTGCGCAAGATGACGGGGCCATTCTCTGCTTTCTACCTGTGAGTAAACCGTTTCCACTGTCAGAATTTCTTTTTGAATCTGCTTATTTGTTATCATGGTTATGAACTTAGTGGCAGTTGAAACACATATTTATTCATGAATACGTACATGATGAGGATTTTGCATCCAGATCGTACTTATCACGGCAAATGAGATGAGTTGGTGGAATTTCAGGGTTGGGACACTATTTCCATTGTCCGAGACCGTTTGCTCAAAGCACGTGCCAGTCGCTTCATGATGATTGTTCCATTGCATTCACAACTACCTGCGGGTGAGCAACGAGCAGCATTTGCTCGTGCGCCGTCGGGAATGAGAAAGGTCAGAATATTTCTCTTCTGATGTTACAATGAAATTTTGTTTACAACAGTTCTTCTGAAGAGAAGATATTGACATGTCTCATACAAACTCTACTATTTTATGTATACCAGAATTCTAGCATGTATGATATATAGATTGACTTACATCTCTTGTGGCGAAGTCTATCCCTAACTCCAAGGTACTTACAGCGAGGTTTAACTTTACAGGTTGTTCTAGCTACCAATATAGCAGAGACAAGTGTTACCATCGACGATATAGTGTATGTGGTGGATTCGGGAAAAATCAAAGAAAAGAAATACGATGTGTCTCGCAACTTGACCACTATGCGGGTTCAGGTGCCCATCACTTGACATCTTTTAACGATGAAGAGATTAGGATGATCAGAGAAATGTCGTGGCCTGGTGTTACTCGTTGTTGTTCCTTCAGAGGAGAAGGTCAAATAAGTGTGTGAGACTCTTCAACTACTTATGCTTTATTCATTCTCATTCTCATGGGCTCATTCTGGAGCAGTGGACTTCGCAAGCAAGTGCCCGGCAAAGACAAGGGCGGGCCGGACGAGTGCAGGCAGGATTTTGCTTCCAGTTGTACTCTCAGGCGGTATGTGGGCTGTTTTTCAATTCATTCTTTGGCCTCGTTTCATCGTCGCAGAGGGAAATCAAGTTACATCTTCTATCTCTTTTTAAACTGCAGACTTTCTTGAGCATGTTACATCACCAGATTCCTGAGATGCAGCGAGTTCCGCTTGAAGAGCTCTGTTTGCAGATCAAGGCTATTTTGTCCCCAAGTACTGAGGTGAGCACGTTTAACTTGCACTTAAAGGTTGCACCATGGTTGTTGTCTTATAGCATACGAAGAGCGATCTCCCCAATAAATATTGTTGGCTCTTTCTCTGTGGAATTTTGAAGCATGTGAAGCATTTTATTTTTAATGCTATTTCATTTCTTTTCTCGATGCTCCAAAAACAGACTTACTTCAGTTTTGTAACCCATATCTAAGCAAGCCTGTTTTGCAGATCAAGGCTTGAGTTAAAGACTTTTGGGATTTTTTGTCATGCTGCCTTACTTGTAAGACTATCTGTATCCACATGAAGCACATAAGCAAAACTTACAACTGATGGAGAGGACACAGTTTGCTCTTGAAATTTCACCTATTAATATCAAACAAGATATGTAACTGGGACAGGTAGCGGAAAATGCGAAGGCAACAGAAGCGGACACACCCGAAGATTGTACACTTGAAGAATCCAAAGTAGGAGGAGCGGGTGGCATCGCATCATTTTTGTCGAAGGCCATCCAACCCCCATCAGTACTTTCCGTGCACGCAGCGATTCAGGTGTTACAACAACTTGGTGCCATCGACCAGCTCGAAAATCTCACTCCCCTGGGCAAAACTTTGGCTCGGTTGACAGTCCATCCAAGGTTTGGTAAAATGTTGGTCTACGGGGCGCTACTTGGTTGCCTTGACCCCCTTCTTACAATTGCCGCTGCCGCATGTTTCCGTGATCCTTTCGTGTCACCGCTGAACAAGCGTGAGGAGGCCGATAACGTCCGGGCAAGTTTCGGCACTGGACTGTCCTACGGAAGTGACCAATTGGCCTTCGTTAATGCCTTTCAGCAATGGAAATCTGCGGAGGCCGATCATCGTGGTCACACCTTTTGCGAGGAAAGTTTTCTGGTCTTCATGACGATGAGACTTATTGCTGGTGCGCTACCAACCTCTTTCCTGAATCCAGTAAAGTTTGAATGGAATATGTGTGCGGATGGCTCTCTCTTTTCTTCTAGATGTTGTTGGTAGAAGAGGAGAGGTTCTTCACGTGTTGATAGTCTCCTGAAAAGGTTAGAACCCATGAAGAAATACTTCATCTGATGTTGAAACGCATGTCCATTGTCATGGCAGGTATGAGGACACAATTTGAGCGAACTCTTCGGGAAGCCGGTCTGTGTGAGCAGGCTCACGTGCACTCCACTACGACTAAGATCATGAGCGAACACTTAGCAAGGTCCCTGCTTGCTGCTAGCCTGTACCCGAACATTGTTCGCTCGGAGCTCTTTCGAGAAAGCAAGGGGATGAGAACTGCAACGAAACATGCCTACAGATGGAGGTCAGGGCTCCGGGGGCAGAGTGGTAGAGTCTTCTTGCACCCCACTTCGGTGCTGTCAGAGAAGAACCTCAGCTCCAGCTTAAGCTACTACCTGGTCTTTCAGGAGAAGGTCCAGACGAGTCAGGTTTTTATACGAGGGTGCACATTGCTGCCACCTTTGGCGATGGTCCTTCTAGGTTGGAACGTCACTGTCAGCATGGATGATATCGGCAGCGCCGGAAGCAGCACGCCCACGCCGGGGAATGGGGACTGGATGCTGCTGCGAGTGGAAGGGTGGTTGAATTTCTTCATAGACCATCGTGCAGGTCTGCTTCTCTTGCAACTCAGACATGCGTTCGATCTTGTCATTGCACGCTGGGTCAGCGGACATGTCCGCACAGAATCAGAAAGGCAGGTCGTGGAGTGTGTGGTAGCTCTGCTCCAAGGTTCTTGTCATGACATGCTCGCACAGAGCGCTGTTCTTTCAAATGTGGCTACGGACCCACCTGGAAGCTGATCATGTAATAGCTACTGAACAAACACCGTGATTTGTATATCTAATGCAACCTGACATTGCAATTTCGGACACGGTACCAGCAAGTGTACGCCTTTATTTTCATGTTATAACTGCTGTAGTTTTAGCCACTTTTGAGATGGAAAAAAGGATTTGCATGTTGTACTAAGAATTTCTAGTTTTTTCCATACTTAAAAAAAGGATAGACCATAAGCTCCTCCATATCTAATAGATCATAAGATTAAACATGTAGTATATTACATAAGATTAAACATGTAGTATATTACATAAGATTAAACATGTAGTATATTACATAAGATTAAACATGTAGTATATTACATAAGATTAAACATGTAGTATATTACTACAAGAAGAGGGGATATCCAATTGAATTGTGATTAGTTTCAGTAAGTGTATCATGACTTATGCATGTTCATTACATTAGTACACTTGAAGATAGTTAGATTTGATATGCATAACATTGAAGAGTGTAAACCCAAGTCTAAACGCCTTGAATTGGAGGGCTAATCACAATTTTATAACCTTTTAAGGACAACAGTGCTATAGGTGGTCACTTTTGAAGTAATCTGTGAATAGCTCAACCTATAGATCATCGATGCGGGATCCACAAATGGCAAAAACTTGCGTGGATCTGTGCACTTTTAATGAATGCAGTGTGACATAGAGCTAATTTGCAACAAAGGAGATCTTGTGCTAGTGGAGGTATTTCCATTTTATTTTTGTGTAGAAAGTGCTCTCCCGATTTGTGGTTGTTGACTTTTGTAGGTAGGCCATTTGCAATGCGGTATGTGTGGATGAGTTTTCGTGACCCACCCGAAAGATCTCCATTGAACCAAAGAAAGATGAATATGCCACGTATAGATACGCCGTTGTCCTTAATCCTTGAAATGCTAGTTAGGAACCGTATATATAGACACATATTTTACTGTATAGAATTCAAGAAATGTATAAAAAAATTTAGCACAACCAACACACCTTTGGCTTGAAGATTCTACAAGTAACATCTTTCATTCAAAGGTCATTTCAATCAATGTGAACCTTATCATGTTGAAATACGACACCATACATGTAGAATTGATTGTAGCCACCAGTGACACCTTTTGATGTTTAAGGATTATCCCTTTAAAGACAAACAAACCCGTTTTGGATGCCGGAGTGACTTTTCAGTGAGATTATAAGTTTCCCAAGAGCACATACAACCGCGCAACTCACAAGAGCACGGTCTTCCACCACAGGCTTTTGTTGAGAAACCCGATCCGTCGAAATTGTGTCTGACGAGCTGCAATTGCCATCGAAGCCACCTATATGAAACATAAATTCTACGAACTTTGGAGATGCTTGGAGTAATTCCTATGAGTTTCAGAGATGCAGCAGCGGAAGGAGGTCACATTAATTCCTCCATCGTCGTTAAAGGGCTAGGAGGACAAGTTTGTGGTCCATAGTATAAACCGACTCTAAATACATCAACCGTCTTTAAATGTTGTTGGTGGGGAGAAAAAAAACCGTGACACATATTGAAAATAACACCTATCAAGTTTTCAACCAATTTTCCAACCAATCCTCATCCAATATGACGTTTTTCATCCAAAATAGTCACTTCAAACCCTAAACTACGTTGTACCCAGTCACTTTCACTACCATGCATTACTACCTATCCATTGTTCCTATCCATTGTCCCACAATTTCTCTGGTTTTATCAACTTTAACACTTGTAGTGAAATTTACAAAGGAGGAAGTGAAGCATGTCATAACACTTAACATACGGCATTACACTTTGTAGTGTAAATTTTGAGGGAGCGAAACTTTGCCCACCTACAACCGTGGTTCCCCACCGAGGTTCCCCTCCCGTCGCATTCAGGGGAACTTCACAAGCCCTAAATTGAAGCTTCAATGGCAGAAACAGATGTTGTGTATTTAGCGCCGAGACCGATTCCGCTGCGAGTCTTCGACGCCGACCACGCGCAGGTGAGCATGAGTCGCATTTCGTGCGCACAGTTCCAGTTTTTCTGGCACTCAATTTGGTGCCCGTTCGAGCTCACACGCGTGCTCGGACTGAGTCTCTAGCTATCTAGACGCTGTTCGAGGTGGCGACTATTTTCTTCCTGTTGTTTTCTAGCTGAACAGGTGTGATGTCTTTCGTGCAGGTGTGATGTGGTTTGTAGTTGGAATCTTGCTCTGGTTGTTTGTCGCACTGGGTTCTCGAATCTACTTGCGACCAGGTTGTGGTCTGGATGCAGGGCACTTGTTTCTATGGGCTTGCTGTTTTAGCATGTGTGATGGAGTTTTTCAAGGGTTTAGGGTTTGGCAGGGAGTATTTTAGGGTTTTCAGGGTGATGTGTTGCGGTGAAGGTTTTGCGAGATCTTGTGTATATTTGAGGAAACGCCTTGCTGTTTTAGATTAGGTTTAGGTGATTTAATGGAGTGTTTGAGGGATTTTTTTGATGTGTGTCCGTGAAGAATTATGCCAGCATTTTGTGTGGGTTGCTGGATAGTTGAGAGGTTCGAACTGTTTCGCGGATTGATGTGAGTTTCTGATGTGCAGGAATAATGGGGAGGCAGGAAGAGCCACCAGTTGAGACACTCTTCGACGTTTCTCATGGAACAAGGGCGTTTCTCACGAAAGAGAAGGCGGAGGAGTTGCTGCACGAGCTCCTGGACCCGAAGAATGCCTACACTTCTATCCGTCTGGGCAACTGGAGCTTCGGGGTCGACGCAGCAGAGGTGGCAGCGCGCGCGCTCTCGGCCATGAAGTCGAGAATCGTGGACCTAGACCTGGCCGACATCGTAGCAGGGCGGCCCGAGGCAGAAGCGCTGAAAGTCATGTCGATCTTCTCCTCCGCCTTAGAAAGAAGCCAGCTGCGGTCACTCAACCTCTCAGACAACGCCCTGGGAGAGAAAGGCGTGCGCGCGTTCTCCTCCCTTCTGAAATCACAGAACGCGCTCACCTCCCTCTACTTCATGAACAACGGGATCTCCGAGGAAGCCGCGCAAGCCATCTGCGAGCTCGTCCCTTCCACCCACAGCCTCAAGGTGCTGCACTTCCACAACAACATGAGCGGGGACGGTGGCGCCCAAGCGCTCTCCGAGTTCGTCAGAACCGCCTCCCAAGTGGAAGACTTCCAATTCTCCTCCACTCGTGTCGGCCCGGACGGCGCCGTCGCGCTCGTGGAAGCTCTCCGAGCGGGGACGTCGCTCAAAAAGCTCGATCTTCGTGACAACATGTACGGCCCCGAGGGCGGAGCTGCACTGGCTGCCACTCTGAAGCTCCACCTGCACCTGCAGGAGCTTTACCTGAGCGACCTCGGCCTCGAAGACGAAGGCGCCACCGCGGTGCTCACAGCGCTTGCAGAGAGCTCAGGCTCTCACGTTGAGGTTCTGGAGCTTGCTGGTAATGATATCACAGCCTCATCCGTCCCTGCTCTCGTTTCCTGCATCAAGGCGATGCCTTCTCTCAGGAGGTTAGTCGTCTCCGAGAATGAGCTCAAGGACAGAGGCGCAGTGGCGGTGTCCCAAGCGCTTCTTGAGGGCCATCACTCCCTCGAGGTGTTGGACCTGAGTGAGAACATGCTGGGCAGAATCGGTGCGGTTGCAGCTGCACAGACAGCAGCGAAGAAGAAGGCGTTCAAGTCTCTCAACGTGAATGGGAACTACATCTCCGAGGCGGGTGTTGAAGCGTTGAAGGAGGTGCTGTCCAAGGGTGTTACAGGGCTCAAAGTGCTCCACTCCTTGGATGAGAATGAGGAAGATGAGGAAGAGGAAGATGAGGACGATGATGAGGAAAGGGAGTGTCCTTGTTGCATCGGCAAGACTCGGTTCGAAGATCTTGCGGTTTGATGCAAGGTCAGTTATGTCACATCTCATGTTTCTACTTTTGTAGGTCAAGTCGGACACATATTGTGTCCTGTATTAGTTGATTGGTAGAGTGTATTTGTGAGAACGGAGAGGAAAATGTCACTTCTCTGAGAGACATGATGTCAAGGCCGAAACTGGCTTTGCTCCATTATTGATTTTTACCATTTATATGTGCAGTTGTAGTATTGCAGTTGCTTGCAGTACGACTGATATCATTTGCCAAACTAGATTGAACGAGGCCAGTCATTTGACCTCATATTGTAGTGTTCCTATATTAGAGATCGTTTGTATCTCGTACGACGAGGTACAGTGTATTTTCCGAGGAAATATCACTTTTCTCAGAGACTGGATTTGCGTTTACGCCAAGGCTTAAACTGGCCTTTGTTCCATGTTATAATATATTCTTCTCTAAACTCTTAAACGTCAATAGGTCACAGTATTCTACATGTATGGTGTCGTATCTCAACATGATTGAAATTGAAAGATGTCAGTTGCAGAATCTTCACTCTAAACGTATAAGTCTTGCTAAACTTTCATTCTTTTTTGTATTCTCATACGTCCGTGTGTACACGGTTCCCTACTGACGTTTAAGGGCTTAATGTAGAATCAGGGAATTTTCTGCGTTTGTCTATAAGAATTGAACACTGTAAATTGTTCTTTGGAAACGCCTGTTAACAATGTTACAACAAATAATGTACGTAAAATGAGCTGAGGGGCATGTGAGGACCTTGGGATACGCGCCATGAATATCGGTCTCTTGGCAACGTCTGGTTGGTGTAGTCGGTCATCACGCTAGTCTCACACACTAGAGGTCCCCAGTTCGAACCTGGGATCAGACATCCACTTTTGCCGTTTTACGCAATGAAAATTATTATGTTTTCTTGAGATGCGAAAGTTCAAAAGACGTGTAAAATCTCATAATTTTTCCAATACCATTCCCGGATCAATAGCTCCCTTCGCCAGAGCATTCGTTACAACTGCTCGTTATCGTGGCTGTGGCTATGGCTATGGCCATTTCACCCAATTCCATACTGTGGTCATTTCCATGCCGCATCCGTCAGGGCACTTGAGGGTTCGCATGCCAGCTGCTGCCATCGCAAAATACGCACAACATGGTTATGTTCGATTGATCCTGCTTCTTCTCACTCCGAGCTTGTCGGTCGAAAGTGGCGATGGCTGTGGCAGTTCGCATGGTTTTACTGGCACTGTAGCCAACTTGGAGACCGATAAAGTAGACAATAGCAGGTGCACCGAAATGGGGAGGTCGGCGTCGCAGAAGCCATAGCGGAATCTCCTGGATCATGCCTCGTCAGGAATCACTAACGAAATTCAACTCGATTATCTCGGATCTGTGCATGAGCTGGAAACGCTGTGAATCTTTGACTGGAAGCTGTCTGAATATGATCAAATCCAACATCGATTGCTCCGCTGGCAGTATCTACAGCCATCCTTATCGAGTAAAATTATTTCAAAAACAACAAATCATAGCTACTTGAGAATGAATATCGATCTCATGAAATCAGAAATAAAAAACCCACACTTGAGGTCTTCAACTCAAAGCAAGCAAAGTGAAGTTGCCAAAGAGATTTGTATTATACATGCACAGAGTAATCAACTTGGCATGGTAATGTACACATGATGCACCACAAAGTACTTGCCTACTCTAAAACCAAGGATTCAGATGATTACCGGATTTTGTGAACTTCGACTTTGGAGAGGTCCAGTTTCCCAAACCGCCGCGAAGGTCCCGGACTCGTGTATAGCCCATCAGCTGCAAGAGCAGACAACCGTGGTCCACCTCTGGAATGCTTCCTGGAAGAAGTGGCGCTCTGTCGTCCTCTCAGTGTCGGCGAGTCCACAAGGTGGGTCTCATCCCGAGGCTGGTGCCAAGCAGACTCATGAGGACCGTCCATGGTCGGGACATCACCACGCGAGTCTTCACTCGCAAGGTCCTTTTCGTCCATGATGGAAATCAGAATGTTGGCCATGAGCTGCGAGTTCGAGAGGTGGCTGCCTGCTGAGCGGGTGCTGTCCGCCTCGGAGCTGCCTGAGTTTGAGGCTCGAGAGGAGGTCTCGAGAGCATGCTCGTCAGAGCTCTCGTAGTTGTACCTCTTGGTGACATCGTCAAGAGAGGGGAACTGCGTGCTCTGGGTGATGAGGTCCTGGAAGTGGAGCACTCGCAGGGCAGGTTGGTGAAAGTCCTGCACAGGGAGCAGGGGCGGAGCTGCAGACTTTGGCTTCCTCAGCTGCAGCTTCAGCAGCCTCAGGATCTTCCCACCGAGATGTTGGTGCCGCGGCTTGGAGGGCTTCAGGGGCTCCAAGCTCAGGTCGAAAGGGAGGTCGACAGCGGGCTTGACGCCTGGAGGAGGGCGGAGATGGTATCCCTCCTGCAACGCCCTGGCACTGATCTCTGATCGCGGTCTCCGAGTTTGGGCTGCGTCCCAGTTCGTAGCTGCCTTTGCGCATGAAAGATCACACTTGGAAGCTCCCATTGAATTCCAACCAGAATCTCCGACGTGCAGCAGGCAATGTTTCCGTAACAGGCTACAAATTCCACACTGTGTTCACCTCTAGCACCTTCTCAACCTATGTATCTCCCCACATCTCAACTCAGCTCACAATGTGGTGCAGTCACAATACAGAGTTTCAAGCTCAAGAATTGGGTCCTCAATTGGACTCAAACCTCGAACAAGACGTCAAGCCCTCAATTGGAAGGATGTGAACTGCAGCAGGTGGAAGAATTGGTGGTGGAGTGTAATACTATATCAAAGAGCTTGCGAAATAAGTAGGCACTATGAACAGACACGGATGAGGAAAAAAACACAGCAGAACTGGAGCCAAGAGCAGAGAACAGAAGAGCAGATTATAAAAGTGAAGTAGCGTTAAGAGCCGACGATCAGAGCTGATCTAACCTCGAACAAGACGTCAAACGGGGCGCACGTCTGCTGTGTGCAGGTGGCCCCGCTCCCGAACAGTTCGCCCCACTTTTCTCCGCAAGAGCAAAAAAAGGGGCAAGCCACGCCGTCTTCCTGCCGCTCAATGACAGTAAAAAAGAACTACCGGTACCTCTGTTCCTGCAATATTAACCCCATGCATCCCATCCACTGATCTCCCATTTCAAATTAGACTTATCGAAAATGCCACGGCTCGCACTGTTAGCAACCTCGAACTCGAGTCCCAAGACATAATACATAAACTACTGCATCATGGAGTCCCAGCAAGTATTACCTTGCATGATGGTTTTGAAAAGCAAACGGACATGTCGATGTACTGTAGTAGTACGTGCTACGGTGCCGACGAACTCCAACCTGCATCCAAAAGACTGACATTCACTCCAGCCAATACGACAACGCCTGGAACTGCTCCTACTGAAGTACTGCTGTAGATGCCCGTTTTGGGAACTGTTTCTCCACAGATTCCCAGAGCTGATTTGTCGTACTTACTACTGTACTCACGTGTTGGCAGCAACGGTGAAAGGAAACTTTGTCAGGGCTGTCACTTCATCCCCCTGATTCTTGTACTTCATATATAATGAATTGTTTTGAAACTAGAGGCCGGTCTTTCTCCATCAGGCTGCATCATATTGCTTTCGAAAGTATAATTCCTGAAATAGAAAAACATTATATACTCTCGAAAAAAAATTCATTAGGCGATCTGACTCTAGAAATACGAAGATTGTAGAAAAAACTGACCTTCATTTTGAGCACTACCCATGAAGCGACCACCTCGGCTAACCAAACACAACCGTCTCTTTTGGCCAAGGAACGCAAGTGGCCAGCTAAGATTATAACCTTCTCTTTCCTTAACTGCATGGCAGCACTTGACTAGAAAACTGTTACTCAAGCTTTCGCAGTCTGTAAATCAGGCCTCGCAACTTAGGTTAATTTCAGTATCAGAAACCTGTCACTAGTAATGCAGGTACAAATCCATTCAAATGGACGTAGTCAATGACTCCACTCAACATGCGAGGACAGTTGGCCAATACAGAGTGCCGTCACAAACAAACACAAGAATGTATGAAGCCTCCTTTATTAACGAAGTGCTAATTGTAAGAATTGGGGAGTTGGAACCCAGGAAAGACAGCTTTGCCCGTGAAAAAGCCGCCAGTGATGGGCATAACATTCCAGTACATTGTGAGGTTGAAGTCACGGCCTTTCAAGTCTTTACCCTGCATAGTACAGAGGCACACCCGTGTTAGTAAATGACCAGGAACAGCTAATTCGAGATCACACTCACTTTCAGTGTGCATACGAGCATAAATAATTCTAGCCGACTTACCTGGAAGGGGTATGTGAAGTATCCAACTCTAGTTGTTTTCCTCAAAAGCTTGGACTTCACTTGCTGGTTGATCTTCGCTTTCTCCTTCTTCTCGATAATTGTGTCCCACAAAGAAATCTGCATTTCCGAAAAGTGACATAAATCGCACCTGTGCTTTCAACATCACGCACAAGAGGGACAAGAATCTGCCAAGATGCTGCTCAACGTTTAAAGTAAGGTAACCATACCTGATTTAATCCCTCTTCAGGACTCCAATACTCCGCGGCTACAAACACGAAAAGCTGAAAAGAGAAACAGAAACTTCAAACACGTCCCACGAATAGAATAAAAAATTCCAGTGCAAACAACTCAGAAAGCCACTTCCCAACGCAGCGGAATACAAAACAGAATCAACGAAACGTAGAACAATGATAAAGGCAGGCGTATCACATCTATCAAATGAAGAGAAACACCCTGTTCATTCACCTCTCTATCAGAACTGTTCATTCTCAAAGCAATGATGCCAATCACAAAGCTACTAAAGAATAATGCCGGGTAATAAAAGCCTTATCAACAAAGTCCGAACAGTGATTTTTCATACTACTACAATGAATTTGGAGTGGCTTGGAAATTTGAAGGAAAAAAAGAGAATGATAACCAGATTCTACCATGATTTATAAATGTTTAGCCTTTTTCACGCAAAGTAGCGCCAACGTCTAACCTTGACATTACTACATATTTCCGTATTTATAAGAAAAGACCATCCAAAGAGCCTGGAAAACTCCTCAAGCCAAGTAGCAAATGTAATAAAGAGTCTTCTCCTCACCAAAAAGAGGACTAGGTCTGGAGGTTGGCTTTTGAACAAATTAAACGAAAACTATATAAAACAAAATATTCAAAAATATTGTATTTGATATTGAACTTTATTTTATTTTGAAGGAAATTTATGGTTTTTAATTTTATTCAAGTTTTAGATAAAATCAAATAAAACAAGAATAACAGTCTCAGGATGATAAGACATATACCCCGCACCTGTTTGGTGTTCCATGTGAACACAGATTCCAGGTCTGCCTTAATGCTTAACGTCAAAGCAACCTGCACGAAAATCAAACAATTATTTCAGTCATCAGAACGCAATGCATCAGTAATGCGCTCAGCTAATCATCCACAAAGCGATCATCACGATCATGAAGCATTCAAATCATATTGAAACCCCGAGCGAGAACAAGAGAAAAGGAAAGGAACAGTCCGTACCCTGTCCTCGCCATTGCGCAGTCTTTCCAGAGGTCCAACACTCAAAACCTGCCACAATTGTTCAAAAACCTGGGCTTTAGACCTCAAGAAAACTCAAAGTGTCAAATTCTTCAAATGACAAGCGCACTGAATTGTCGGGAGTTCTACAATCTCTAAAAAGAAAACCTGAAGCACAACACGGCTCAACTACACAAAATCCGCGCCTAAACCCTGTAAAAGAAGGCAACAATACCTGCAAGCCGACATCCGACGACGAGCTGTGAAAGCCGTCCGACAGGGACGCGACCGCACACAGAGCCGCCAGCACCGTGACGCTCAGAGTGAAAACCGTGTTCGCGCGCAGCAGCCATGAATACATCGTGAATCCAAACCCTAGAAGCTTTCCGCTGGCGCTGTGGTGCACGGAATGACCACTCCCAGGGCTCAATCTGGGCAACGCAGAGCGCCGGAGACGGCCGTAGGAAGAAGGCGACGGCGCCGCGGCAACGCTAGGGGTTGGAAGCTGTGGATCGAGACCACAATGAAGGTACTCGTCGCCATCGCCATCGCCATCTCGCGGAAACAGAGGTCCTTGAGCCGAGAGCCTCGATTCCCATATCTTTGAATTTTATAGATGGGGGTTTACATTACGAAGATAAAGGGTAGGGTGATGGTTTTGGGTGGTCGTTGTGGTCGTCGTGCTCTGCAAGTACAGTTTAAACGTCAGTCGGGAACCGTATTTTACAATGTGAAATACAAAAAATGTACTAAATT
Organism: Bryoerythrophyllum caledonicum; assembly: GCA_963971425.1. Classification (NCBI taxonomy): domain Eukaryota; kingdom Viridiplantae; phylum Streptophyta; class Bryopsida; order Pottiales; family Pottiaceae; genus Bryoerythrophyllum; species Bryoerythrophyllum caledonicum. The sequence goes on from OZ020515.1 coordinate 7,337,472, forward strand.
TTAGCAAGACACACACCTACGGATTAAAAATTCTTCAACTAAGATAGAGGCACCCAACTCCGATCGGCCACCTAATTCCGATTAGTAGAGTATGCATGGCATGGTGCATGAAAATGACAAATGCTTGAATTGGTGCATGAAGCGACCCAACACCGATAATTCAAAATCTGAAAACACCAGTCATTATCAGCATTGGGTCATGAAGTGTGCAATTTTGGGTTGCTCCACCTCAATTGAGCTCTCATTGGTGGTACTGCCTCAAAAGTCGAACAAAGCCGATCTGTATTGGGTACCCTCCATGAGTTGATTATTCATGGCATGTCTTCTCTCTTTTACTCACTCTCACTTATTGGCATTGGGTGAAGGCACCAAATCTCACCTACTCTAGAGTTTGATTATGGACTCCGGTGGTTTTTGGGCTTTTAAATTCAATATCAATTCCAAATTTTTGTGATTAAACTTGAAAAAATATTTAATGAGTTTCATTCCTAATTCCACATCTTTCGACATAAATGTTTTTGACATACGATGTCATTTAAGTCCGGAACTGGCTTAAGTGATTGGAATTTGGTGCCTCTACCTTAACATCTTTCACTTGAGGTCATTTCAACGACACCAAGGACACCAACGACAGCGACGACGACGACGACGACGACGACGACGCTTCCCTTCCCAAAACTTATCTCCGACACAGAACGTCCCCTCCCGCACTTGATCAATCAATCGCAGCTCACTACCACGCATCGCTGCGATCAACCCGCGCAAGCACCAGCGCAGTCATCCGGACGAGCGCGCCCTGATTCCATCGATGGGTTACAAGCCTATGTTGCGATCCGGAACCCGAAATTAGGGTTTGGGGATCCATCAGCTAGCGTGTTAGCAAGCTGGGGAAAGCATCGTTCCGTGCCATGCGTGGCGCGTCGGATTGTCGTGCAGCACCATGAGCCGGTTGTCGTTCCGGCCCCGGCCGCTGGACATCCACAAGAAGCTGCCGATCGTGAAATCCATCAAAGACCTCGACCTCGAGGACGCGCGCTCCCTCGATGGCGACTGCGAAAATCTCCAGGTACGTGAATTTGGCGAAGGGGATGTAAGAGGATGTAAGCGAATTCGAGAGCGAGGATGTTGAACTTTGTGGGTTTTTCCCGAATTTAGGGTTTTCTGGTTGCTTGGCAGAATTCGATACTTGAGGTGGTTTGAGTGAGAGGGGGGCGTGAGTTGTTGGTGGGTTTTCAGGGTTTTGAGGTGTGATTGCTGCAGGTGTTGACGCCGGCGAAGAAAGCTGGAGTGGGGTCTGAGATTCCGACGCCGCAGTATGTGGTGGTTGAGAGCTACGAGCGGGATTACACGCGGTCGTTTGTGCAGCCTCCGTCGTACATTCGGGGGCGACCGGGTAAGTCTAGTGCAGAATTTTTGGTGAATTGATTGCTCTATGGTTCATGGAGGTCATGCTTTCCTGTTGTGCACACAATGCAGCTGCCCCTGGGTCATAGTTACTCAATGTCTGCAGCTAGATCTTCCTTTTTAGGGTTTGCGTGCGACAATAGTCGACTCGATCGGTTTTCTTTTGTTTAAGTAGCTGTAATTCGACCAATGTGAAGGTTATGCAGCTGACTAATCAGTTTTTTTACATGATCTTCCTTCTTCCTAACTTGATTCTGCTCTTGTGTTGGCTTTTTAGGATCCATCAACTAGTTTCGCAACCTGCTGCCCTGGTTTTGCAGTCAGATCATTGGATTTGTCATGTGTTTGTGGAGGTTACTGTGTTGGTTTTTTTTTTTCAGTGTGTGCCTTGTTTTTTGCTGCAGCTAGAAGCGAGAATGCGGAGTTTTGTGAATACGACTTGGATAGTGATGACGAGCACTGGCTGTTGCAGTTCAACAGCGAGCGCAAAATTCTCCCTCCAGAAAGGTACACTTTCTCAACTAATTTGTAGAGTGTTCTTTCGAAAGGTGCATAATTATGATAGAAACTCTTTTCTTCACTCTCAAAGATGGCAAACTCTACTTTGACCTGAGTCTCATAACATACTTGGTTGTCATCAGGGCAAACTTGAAGTATGGATGTGATTGCTGTTTTGATTTTGCTTTTTTTTACCATGGTTGTGCAGGTTTGAGATGATGATGTATAAGTTGGAGATTATGGATCATAAGGCAGCAGAGAAGCAAGGAACATTAGTACCAGTGTTGGGGTTGCCAATTCCAGTGGTTCTTTCTAAGGATTCTGCTATTGAGGTCTGTGTTTGGGAAATCTGATTGTTTTTTTTTTATGTAGTAAATGCTGCATCTGGACTAATAGTGGTGCTGTCACTGCAGGTTTTGAAGCAAGTGATTAATAGACCTGCGGTTCTTGGAGCTGTGTTTGATTATTGGAGGACAAAAGTTGGTGCTTCATCTCTACTTCTCCAATGATGCAATCAATACAATGTGTGCTGGTTTTTTATGTGACTAATGGAAGTGGCGTTTCATTGTTTGTATGTTCAGAGGGAGATTTGGCAAAAGCCTATTCTTCGTCGATTACAGGTGCATTGATTTTCACTATCACTACCCCTTTGTTGTTAATGGGAGAATAAGTTGCGCATTATGCCCTTTTCAGAGAAAAAACAATGACAAGATTTGTTGTTTGTTGCTGCAGCCACCTCCACCTGTTAATGACACGAATCCTTTTAATGTATTTAGACCAAGGGAGAAAATCCACAGGCCACACACTCGCCGTGTAAGTCGACATCCCATCTCTTATGTGATAGAATTACTGTCTTTTGCTATTCACTCTCTAGTTTCTAATCCCACATGCTACTCTTTTTTGTTCAGTAAGGCGCCTCAACACGGCCACATTTTGAAAGTGGCCAGTGTTAGGACATGATTTTTCTACTCTTACTACATTAGTGCTAATTGGAGGAGGACTTTCTATTTGCAGATGCAAAGACGCGAGAATGACATCCAGTCCTTTGAAAAGCTCAAACAGGTACAACCAAACCTCACTTCAAGTTACAATGCCAAAAGTGGCTAATCTTTCCTTTTTTTTTGTTGTTTTCTGAAACTCTTGTGCTGTTTTCTCTTTCTTTTTGTTGTTGCTTTTTTTTTAATCACATTTGATATCAGAATCTCTGATGAGTTTTTGTGGCATGAAATTGAGTTCAGGTCCGCTATGTTATTGAGAGGTCTCTGGTGCTCGTCCGGGCTATTCAACAGGTGCAAATTCTTCTTCAGTCCATTCAGTTGATTGATTTGTCTGCGCTCGCTCTTTTTGCTGTATAAATCAATGAGAGGTTGCTTCTTGCCTGACTAGTTTAGTGTGTTCTGAAACTCTTGTAGAGGGAGGAGAAGAAGCGGGAGCTTGTGGAGGTAGAAGCGAACACCCAAAGATTGCAGCTCAAACTGAAGGCGGCTTCCCAGGTAAGAGACAAGCCCCTGTTGTCTTTCCTCTTAATCAACTCAAGTCACCCGAACTTATCCACTCTTTTGAGTTCAATTATACTTCTCTTTCCTCACTACAAATCAACTTCTTAGATCAATGGAAGTCTAGCTCGGGGGAGTCTTCTCCTTCAATTTAGTCAATGAAAGAGCCTGGTGGTCTTCAAACTAATTTTGCCATCTTTGAAATTCAAGAAAGAGCCTGGTGGTCTTCAAACTAATTTTGCCATCTTTGAAATTCAAGAAAGAGCCTGGTGGTCTTCAAACTAATTTTGCCATCTTTGAAATTCAAGAAAGAGCTTCTACCATGAACATTAGACGCCTCCTCCTTTTAGTAATATCGAAATAAAGAAAGGGAGTTATCTCATCCACACTTCAGGTGTTGCTACTATGAAAAGCCACCAATTCTACAAGATGTAACTTGATGTCCGTCTGAATTGCAGTATGCGCAATATGAGGCTCTGAGACTGGGAGAAGACACGACGGGAGTGTTGCCGAGCAAGTTCGGCCGATCAGAGGATGGACACCGCTTCATGTCCAAAGGGGAGCATGTGAATGGAAACATCAACAACTTCAACCGTTCCATGTCCATGGAGCTCACGCCGTCTCCTTATGACTCCACTCCTACCACCACTGTCCATGATCACCAGGACATTCGGAGGCCCAGGCGGAGACCCAGGTTCCCTCCAGCTAGAAACCCCTTGAAGGAAAAGGTACGCATCTCATCACTCAAACGATAGAGTATAATCTCTCATGTTGCTGTCCTCTCCTCTCCTTAGTAACACACGAGATGGAAAGGTAGGACCGCTACATATGTAGCCATGACGACAATCTTCTGGGTAAGCACAAGAGGAACGCTACCTTGACTGATTTCCTCGATCTTTTTCACAGATGAAGAAGTTGGAGCCGATGGAGCCAGTGTTTTTGTTCACGAAGCCCTTGGACGCAACCAAGCTGGCAGCCGCGGGCATAACCACTACGGAGTCCAAGTACCGGCTGGCAGGGCGAATGGGGCGCGGGGGGCGGCTGCTGTTCGACCGCTGGAACCCGCTCAGCCTGGTGCAGCAGCAAAGCGACCACCACTTCCACCACAGCAGCCACCACCACCACCACCACCACCACCACCACAGCCACCATGTGATGTCCATAGGCGCGCCACCCAGGTTCGGCGCGCGCCCGGGGTTCAGGCGCACTCATGTTGTGGAGCCCCTGGCGCTCCCGGACACCATTCTCTACGGTGGAGGCGCTCCGGCCCCTCCCACCACCAGTGCTGCGCCCTTCTGAGCTCAGGTCCGGCTCAACCACCTGCTGTTTTTTCCTCATTCTAATTGTTTATACATGATTTTTTGGTTCACAAGCTCCTCACCTTGTTGGTTCTTCTCTTGCATGAAAAGCTCTGGCTCAACCACCTGGGGTTTTCTCATTCTGTTTTATACTTCAATTCTTTGGTTCACCTCTTTGGTTCTTCTCTTGTGTGAAAAGCTCTGGCTCAACCACCTGGTGTTTTTCTCATTCTGCTTTTACTTGATTTTTTGGTTCACAAGCTCCTCACCTCTTTGGTTCTTCTCTTGTGTGAAAAACTTTGGCTCAACCACCTGCTGTTTTTTAATCATTTTAATTGTTTATACTTGATTTTTTGGTTCACAAGTTCCTCACCTCGTTGGTTATTCTCTTGCATGAAAAGCTTTGGCTCAACCACCCGGTGTTTTTCTCATTCTGTTTTATATTTCAATTCTTTGGTTCACCTCTTTGGTTATTCTCTTGTGTGGAAAGCTTTGGCTTAACCACCTGGGATTTTTTCCCCCACTCTTCCATACAAGCTCATCACCTCTTTAGTTCTCCTCTTGTGTCGAAAGTTTTGGCTTGATTTCATTGTTTATACTTGATTTTTTGGTTCACAAGCTCATCACCTTCTCTTGTGCGAAACGTTTTGGCTTAACCACCTGGGTTTATTTTTTAATTTTTTTATGATTGCTTTTTGGTTCAAGCTCATAATCTCTTCGGTTTCTTCTTGTGTGAAAAGGTACTGGCTAATTAGGTTCTAGTGGGTTCAGGGTTCAGGGTTTAGGGTTAGGGTTAACCCATAAACCTAAACCATGTAAGACCTAAGAGCTCACGAGGCTTGGGAGAATCTGCAACTACAATAGATTATGGAGAACATCATCTACGGATTGGGTACATTCTATTGCAATCCCACTTCACAGAAATCACTGTAGTTTGCCAATGCGTGTCTTGATTTTGGTGGTGCTTGTCCCTGGTGTATGCTCATCTTGTTTTGCCTTTGAAATTTCCTCAAATCTTCCTTGGAGGTGGTTTGTAGTGCTTGCTACAAAGGTTGGCATGCTTAAATGACCCAAGAAATGAATGTTAGGCCTTAAAGGGTTAAGAGCCTAATGAAAAGACAAGCGTGACAATTGTCACAACTCATTTGAGTTTTTTGTAAAGTTGGTTTCTATATAGTGTTGGCCTAGTATTGTTGTATGTTTAAATAGTGTAGTTGGCTACAACACCAAGTGAATATAGTGTGGATGCATTGGTAAGGTGAGTGACAAATGATGTGGACCACATTAGTTTTGTTTTGGAACATAATTAATGTGGACACATTTCAATATGAGGTTACAACACTCACTACTACCTTAGTATCACTCACCACCAAATATCTTCCACTCTCGTTATCCGCTACTTCTCTATTAATACACCTCATCACCGTTCTCCGCTACCTCTCTATTAATCCACATTAATTTTGTGTCATCTTTGAAACATCCCACACTACTTTCTAACATGATTTGATGTAGATTGATAAATGTAGTGGACCATTGTAATTTGCACGTATTGGGATTAATGCATGTATTTTGAAATAGATTGGTCCATAATATATGCAGTGAACGGTGTACTTCTGTTTTTTTTAACGAGTAGAAGTTTAGGATGGGGAGTAACAGAGGAACTCACGAATAGTGAACTCATGAAGGTTAGTTATGGAAGTAATTTCCATTGCATTGCAAGGTCTATCTGATAGAAGAACAAACGAAATTGAATGAACCAACTTCGCCACACAATTCCAAGCAATGTGGAGACTTTTTTCAAATTGAAAAAGTTGCATTCCTTATTACATAGAGGCTTGTACACATGTATAGAGACTTACGCTAGCTTGAAATTTAGATAATATGCTACAATTTAAAATCAACAACCATATACAAGTACTTGGAAATGTTCTATCTACTTCTGTAAACTTCGGTAATTTGTTCACTAATCACTCGTAGCCACTGCAAATACAAATCTTCATGGCATGTTGTTATATAGTGTCATGCAATCTTCCTGATTAAAACTAGCAGAATACTACAAATATGTACTCATACTTCTTCAATTCCTCTTGCACTTGTTCAAATGTTGTTTCAAAAGAGTGCAAAAATGCTCATGGGATTTAAAATCTGGTGATTGAGCAAGCCATTGGAGAAGTTGAAATTCTTGAGATGCAAGCCCTTTTGATTGTAAGTCTTGGGTCATTCTCATGTTGAAACACCAACTTGCTTGGATCCAAATTGTAATGCTCAATTATAGGTCACAAAAAGTTTTGCAAAATAAATTTGTACACATTCTACCATTCTATCATCTATTCCATACCAAGCTCTGGGTCCAAAAGCTGCTTTACAAACCCGAATTATAAAAGGTCCACCACCACACTTGATTGTTTGAGAGTTGAACCCGTTCTTCCTCTCGAATCTAAGAGCATGACCTACCATCAAAGTTAAATCTATTTATCTTTGTATATCATTGAAGATATCGCATTTCCAATCATGAAGGGTCTGATTTGCATACCTTTGAGCTAACTGCAATTGTGCCAGAGCATGTTTTAATTTTTAAAATGACTTATTTTGTTGCACCCTTGCAACCAAACCTTCTTCTTTCAAAGCAAGCCTTACATTGACATTAGACACATTTAACTTGTTTTTTTCTCAAAGTTGTGCAATAGTCTTTGTTGTAGTTCCAAGATGACCTTTAGTAAGCAGGTCATATAATGCTTCTTCTCTCTTGCACTAAAAACGTCTTGGTCGCCCTACTCTTTGTTTCTCAACCTCTCCATCAACCTTTTTAAATGAGCTATCTAAGATTGATTCTTCACAACTACAGAGGCAACCTTTTTTGATTGGATATCTATTGAATAGGAAAGTTAATCTATCCAGGTGTAAGGTGACAACTTTAAAATGCATGCAAGCTTCAAATCCTTCTATGACCACAAAATTTGAAAGTCACTTACTACACATATGTTTTTTTATAAATTAGAACTTCGATATGATAAGAGATAATTAAATTTATCTTCTTGATGTGCTTTGATTGATACAAATTGAAGACTCAAGGTTGCATATTGTGCATACATCACCATAAATTTATATTTGAGAGAATGAAGAGGAGCGGATTTTCATACGTTCATAACACAATAACCCCTAAAATTCCAAGACTCTGTTATACCAAAGCCACCCAAAATTGCCTCTCTATGATGAGAGGTTGCAAGACTGATTCAAACTACTTTTTTATTATTTTCAGTTGTAGGGACTTCAAGTTAAATACTATTAGAAGACTTTCAAAATGTTTCTAATTGTTGATAGCACGGATTGTAAAACACACAATATGGTTTTTTTCTTCCTTATGCTGACGGGTCAACATACATTGACTTTAAATAATGGCATATTTTTCCACTACCCATTGCATAAACTACAAGGATCTATGTTCTACAATGTGTTAGATCATTGCATGCCAAAATTCACAAGTGATAGAGGTGACTAGGATAAGGAAAGTGGACTTGCAATGACTAGGGGTATAGAACGTAGCCATTTAATTCTTAAAAAACCATAATAAAGGTTTTTGATTTTTTTAAAAATTGTTAGTTCTAAAATCCAAACAATAGACTGCCAATACGCCTTCTTTTTGGAAGATTAGTTTTGAAGAATCTTCAATCCAAAGGTGTAAGTCTTGCTAAACTTTAATACATTTTTTGTATTCTACAGAGTAAAATACATGCATATGTATACGGCTCCTAACTGACGTTTAAGGATTAATAAGATCCTTCAATAAGAAGCGGAATGAGATCATTCTTTGGAAATGTATGATTTTGAATCATTTTGCCCTCCAAAGTAAAAGATTTTTTTGCATTCTTCGGGGGAATGTAGCTAAGTTAAGGGGCCAAGATATTCGGCACCGTGTGTGCCATAGCTTGTGTGATTTCGGCTGCTTCTGTATGAATACCAAAAGCACACCGTATGAATTTCCGGATATGCCGTATATCCTACCATACACCTGTAACATTCCTTGTCAAAATGGAAAGAAAAAATTGCAACTCTATTGACTCAATGAGAAAACTTTGACTTGTCTCGGAGAATTATTTTAACTCTAAAGAAGATTTATTTTCTTGAGAATTTTGAAAGAAATCATATCGATTACCTCTATGAAGATTCTTACATTCAATAGAAGGGTAAAGCTATTTTTTTGGAGTTGCTTGGACTCAACAAAAATCACTTGAGATGGCATGGCGTTTTCCTAAACATATAAATAAATTTATATTATTTTAGAATATATTTTTATCTAGAAAGTTCACACCTTTCTAATGTAGTCTCAAATTTAAGATGTATATTGCAATTGTATGAAGTTCTAGAGGATATTAGAATTTGAGGGGTTTGCTTTGTTATATTGTCTTTTTATGATTTTATTCCATTTTAGACTTCATAGACTTCTAAGGATTGTGAATTTCACAACAATAAATGCAAATAGTAAAAATAAAATTTTGATGTATTAAATATATAACTAAATATATAAACCACCAAGCATCTAAGATGATTCAACTTTCCAATTCTAAGGTTGAGCCATCTTAAATGTTTGGTGGCACAAAAAGTGTTGTATCTCCACCCTTAGCTTCCTTCTTAAAGGGCCATGATCATGTTTCATCAAAACCACCCCAAAAATTTCCTCTTTAAGATGAGATAATATGAGATTATTCAAACAACAATTCACTGATTTCAACTATACAATTGAAATTCGTAAACCATTTCAAGGTGGATTGTAAGTTACAGTTGAAGGGTGCAATATAGTTACTCTACCGTGTGCAGATAAGGACAACGTACTTTGGCCCAAAATAATGGCATGTTTTTCCACTACACATTACATACATTTTATAGAACTATATTCTACCTAATGTCAAGCCATTGCACGCCAAGATTCACAACTTCGAAAGAGGATTAAGATAAGTAAAAGTGTCTTGTAATGACTAGGGGTAGAATGCAACCATCTCCTAAGCATTGCAATCTTATGTTTTAAAATCAAATACGTAATAGATGGAATAAAAATCTAAAAAGCAGTTAGAATCAACACCTCTTCTTCTCTGAGGGGAAAAAACAAATCTTGAGAGAAATCTATGTTCTTCAATTCTATGCATTTTTATGTAAAAACAATGAGGACAATCAAAAAAACTCCTTCACTATTGTTCGCTTCAAAGGATGTACTTTTCAACTTTACAATACTCTACCCAGCTGCCCCAAAGTCCAGCTTTTGATGTTTGTAGCACCATGATTTTTTTTTTGTAAGTCCTTTGAATCAAAATAAAAACAAAATAAAATAATCCTTGCAAAGATAACATGTATTTGTATATTCAATCAATTTCAAAATCTAATCATAAAATTGAATTTTAGGACCCACCCAAACTTATAATGTACCTTGCATGTACAAAATATCCTTTCGGGGCTGGATTAGACACTCATGGAAAAAGGAAATTTTGGCCTTTTGAAAGAAGATAATTTGTTTACAACGTCTAGTAGTCTATTACATTTAAAAGGATTTTTCTTAAATAGGAAAAATATTTGAGATTTAATCTCTATATTTTTTGCCCAAGCACTCAAGGGTTAATATTAACAAATATTGGAAACAAAATCATGAAAGAACTGCAAATTCTCATTAACTTACACACAATAAACATAAATCTTAATTCAATGATTTCAATAGGCAATAAGTATGTCAAGACACTAACTAGACCGCCTACTTTAGAATATTATAGAACTTAACCACTAAAAATTCTTCACTATTTCTCAACTCAAAACACTCAAAAATTGCACATTCTAGTGCAAAGAGTGGAAAGGAAAAGAAATTTTCAATTTCCACCTTCAACTGAATCTATGGTACTAAAACTACATGCTCACAATTTTTCATAAACTTTGATAGCATGAATTGAAAGATTACAGTGTTTGAAGTGAAGAAAAAGTTTATCTTCTTCCTTGTGTTCAATTATTTAAGGCCAAAGAATCTCACAAGGCTTGGAAGAATCGTGGAGCGGAACCTTGTCTACACAATGGATATTTTTTTATTGCGACCTCACTTCACAAAAATCATTGTAGTTCACCAGTGCTTGCATCAATTTTCAAGGGGCGAGTCCTAGTAGATGTTCATCTTGCTCCACCACTAAGTCGCACTTCATTTTTTTCCACAAAGGTGGCTTACAACACTTGCTAGGGTTACCGTGCCAAAATTACTGATATATGGTCGTTAAGCCTTGAAGGATTAAAGGATTAGCAAACTTTGACTTCATTTTGTGTAAATTTTTTACATTGCAAAAGTCCCAAGTTTCTACCATCACAATGTTCATGATGTTTGTTCCTTTGACACCAATTTATAGAGGTAGAGGAAGCATTTAAAAAGAAGAATGAAATAATGCAGAAAGGTTCAAAAGCTGCCAACATTGTAATGTCCTTAAAAGCCTATTATGAATCTTAACCGTCGAAACTAAGGTTCATGCTTCTCCTTGAACCATAGAATATAAAATGAGGATAAAATCAAGATCTCCTTTGCTTACAAGAAAATGAAATTACTATTTTCCCACCTTGCTTGAAACAATGAAAAAATTGTTTTTTTTAACAATCTCAAATAAAATAATGTTGCTTACTTCTAGCAAGGATTTCACATTAATAAAGAATTACAGCAAAAGTTTCTAGATCTGCCCAACATACCTACCTTTAATGATGTTTTCTAAGAAAAAAATCTAGTAATCATATTCCCACGTAGCTCTTATTTTCCTAGATATTTATAAAACTTTCCATGAATTGAAAATATATATTGCAATCAAATAGACTTTCGAGCAACTCGCTTGAGAACGCTACGTTCCCGAAGCTCTAATCCGAAACAATATACGGAGTAGAATACGGCACGATATACGGACTTCAACATGGGATACTACACACGATACGTGGCCTGCGTCGCTGACGGCGCGGAAAGTGGAGCGCGGACCCCGGAACCTGCGCCGGAATATGAGGAGCCCTCCTCGCCCGCTCCTCGCTGGGATAATGTTCAATACCTGCCTGATACTCAGGCGGTACTCAGCTATTACCATCATGATATTGAGGCATCCGCGGATATCAACTCATAGTTGTCAACTTGTGTCCTCGCACAGTGATTCTAGGCGCTTGGCGCTCGACGTTGCTTCCATTCTCCGAGCTCCTCTTCTCGGCACGCCAAGAGAGCAGATGCGTTTGTTTGCACAAGTGTTCCGGTGGTTGCGTAATCTCCACAGTCCACGACGAAGAAGATTCATGTCGCGGCATCGGTGAGTTTTTCTTCCCATCTTGACGTAGAATTGGAGTTGTAGACGATCGATTCCACGCGGAGAGTGTTCTTTGGTTGCGTTTCGGTTGCAGATGGTGTACATTGGAGTATCGGAGGTGTTATTTTTGTTTTTTGTTTTTTTTGTTTGGATTCAGGATGCAATGCCGGAGTGTGATCCGCTTCTTTCGTAACGTTGTTTTGCAATTTTTTTTAGCGGCGGATGGCGTGTATCTTTCGACCAGTGATTGGATTAGGCTTTCTATATGAATGCATGGTTACTGGAGTGTTTTTGAGAATTTTGAGGCTCGTTGTTTTTTTTTGAGGAGAATGCAGAAGGTGGAGGCTTAGGTCGTATGCTGGTATTGCAGATGCATTGGCCGAGGCTTTAGTTCTTCTGAGGAGATTTGAACCGTGAGGATTTCGAAGGGGATCAAGATGGTGCACAAGCATGTCTTCGAGGGAATTTGAGTCTGCAGATGATAACACTGGAGTTGTTATCGTTGATTGAAACTTCGGTGCCTTGAGAGGCCGGCTGTGTTTCTCTGAAACAGAAGAAGGTACTACTACTCGCCGCTTCTTCTTCTTGAAATGACTGATATTTATTTCTGGTGTGGTGTTTTTGATGTGATCATGATGCATCAAGGGCTATTACTCTCTTGGAACATCTTTCTGAATGGCAGAACCTTTTAGCTCAAAATTTCGATTTTACACGTTTAGGTGCAATGTAGGTGGAAGCGTCCAAAAAGTTTATGTTGCTAAACTTCTGTTCGCTCATCTTTCAGAAACATCATTGATCATGGCATCTCATGTGCGAGGCTGCATTGTGTTTCTGGTACTCTTGTGTTACGTATCTTCATCACATGGTGCACTCAAGTTCAGGAGATTTGGACCTCTGGGCCTAGAGGCAGTAGAATTGAGAAGTCCGGATAGGACAAATTATCTAGCGGACTCCAAGGTTGGAAGGTCTCTTTTAGAAGCGTCTGAAGAACAATCGCAGGGTGAGTGGAAACCAAAAGAGGAGTGGAAGCCTGAGGAGAAGAAAGAAGAATGGAAGCCGGAAGAGAAGAAGGAAGAATGGAAGCCGGAAGAGAAGAAGGAGCCCGAGGAGAAGAAGAAAGAATGGAAGCCGGAAGAGAAGAAGGAAGAGTGGAAGCCGAAGGAGATGAAAGAAGGGTGGAAGCCCGAAGAGAAGAACGAAGAATGGAAGCCCGAGGAGAAGAAGGAAGAGTGGAAGCTCGAGGAGGAAAAGGAAGAATGGAAACCCGAGGAGAAGAATGAAGAATGGAAGCCCAAGGAGAAGAAGGAAGAGTGGAAGCCCGAGGAGAAAAAGGAAGAGTGGAAGCCCGAGGAGAAGAAAGAAGAATGGAAGCCCGAGGAGAAGAAGGAAGAAGTGAAGGTAGAGCTGAAGACGGAAGAGTGGAAGCCCGAGGAGAAGAAGGAAGAGTGGAAGCCAGAGGAGAAGAAGGAAGAATGGAAGCCCGAGGAGAAGAACGAAGAATGGAAGCCCGAGGAGAAGAAAGCAGAATGGAAGCCCGAGGAGAAGAAAGCAGAATGGAAGCCCGTGGAGAAGAAAGCAGAATGGAAGCCCGAGGAGAAGAAGGAAGAGTGGAAACCCGAAGAGAAGAAGGAAGAAGTGAAGGTTGAGCTGAAGACGGAAGAGTGGAAGCCCGAGGAGAACAAGGAAGATTTGAAGGTTGAGCAGGCACGGCCGAAGACGGAAGAAGCGAAGATAGAGCAGCCGAAGGAGGAATGGCAGCATGATGTGACACAAGAGGGGTGGGACGACAAAAGTGCAGAGGAGTTAAAGGTTGAGCAGAAGTTGAAAAATGAGCTTGAGGAGGGTACGCATGAACAGAATACTCATGGTTCTATACGAGAGGTGCAGCGAGAAGAGAAACTCGAAATGCAGCATGAGGAAGGAGAGTCAAAGACAAATGTCAATGCTGAATTGACGTTTCAGCAGAGCAATGTACAGAAACAGACAAAATCCCCGCCATTTGAGAGAACTGCTGAGGTGAAACCTCTGGAAGTAACGTCAAATCAAATTGAAGGAGCTGTCAAAGTCAAGGAGGTGCAGTCGGGTAAGAAGCATGTTGATATCAATGAAGAGATGCCCATAGACCAACGTGCATTCGACTCGGAAGATGACCTGCAGGAACCGAATCAGGTTCTGATTGAGTGAGCACCAGGAGCGATTACAGCAGCATGATCGGGAATGGACAGAGCCTGGTTACTACGACGACGAGGCGGAAGGGATACATCATGAAGACCTCCGAGACCATAGTCAACGCAAGCGTATTGAAGAACATATGCAATCTTTTGCCGGCCTGAGTCATCAGCACGAGTATAATCTAATGGACCGCCGCATGGAGCATTTGCCAGTTCGTCATGAGCATTTGCCAGTTCATCAGGAGCAAGAGAAATCTGACTTCGACGCATTTGATGATGACTGGAACTCTTGGGAGAAGAATGAGGTTCTGAGACCCGAGGACAAGAGAATGGTGTGGAGCTAGACGCAAAAGAAGTTTGTTGAGGTACAAGATGAGGAGGAGTCGGATGTTGACGATTCTGAAATCACTGACCATGATGGTCACCTTATCGAACATAATGATCACCGGGATGTGTCTCATTTATTTGTCGAACACGATAATGAGCATGTTGAGGAAGAGGAACAGTCCGATCCTGATATGGAGGAGGTCAAGCCGGAGCTCGCCGAAGATCTGCTATTTTCTGAACACGTGAGCCCTTCTAAACCAGACGAAACTGAAATGCCTTCCTCAGCTGCAAAGAGTACAAGGCTACGTGGTGATATCCCCGGAAATGGGCAATCGTCCCACCTTCCGTTTTCTAGTGCAAATGATGCCGCAGGAGAGAACGTTGCTCAGTACCTCGCGAACAACATCAACGCATTCTCGAACGAGTCGAAGAACCATTTTGTGAAGGTGAACCAAGACCTAACCAGCACAATCGTACCTTTTCTAGGAACCAAGCATGCCCCTGTGGTAGCCTCTGTGATTTCATATAGTCTCCTCATACTCCCCTTGGCAGTCGTATTCTTCGTGTGCGAGCAAGTACGGGAGTTTCTAACCCTCCAGAAGATCATCCTCTTCTCCAACATTTACCTTGCGGTGTACTTCGAGCTTCTCCTAGTGGCAGCTCTGGGATTCGCAGCGGAACCGATGGAGATTTTCCACAGTTATTCTCCCTCTAGTTACCTGGTCATGCAGCTCCTGCAGGCCGTCGGCTACATCCTTTATCTCTTTCTCCAGACAACCAATGTGACCCTTGCCTACGCCAACGGAAGTGCGATCGCCAAATCCTCTGCCACGGTGCAAATGGTGGTGGCAACATTTATTGGTGTCCATTATTACTTCACGGTGTTCAGCAAAGCGACTCAAGGAGTGTCGCCTTCGACATCGTGGAAAGTTTATGCATTCTACAGTATTTCCTTCATGTTACTGTGCCTCTTTGCCAGGATCAAGCGCGGGAAGAAACCATATCTTCCCTAGGGGAGCACAGACATAGTGGATACAACAAAGAAAAACTGACCTGGTGTTTTCATAAACATCCATACAAGAAGTCGGTTTTTCAACCGGCTTCCTGTTTGTAAAGGTATCACGCAAGCCTCAGGTACGAATTTCGTCAGCATTTTTTGAATGCTCTCTTCGGTGGCAGAGGAGCTGGTCCAGGTAACTTAGCATCAGTCATGTGCATTAGAATGTAAGGTTATTTGTCTGAATCAGCCCCCTTTCCCTCCATCTTGTGTGGGAATTTGAGTGGCCGCAGTTAGTTGTGTAGAATGTTTAGAGAAACTTAGGTCATTTGGGGTCTAGCAGGCAACGTCCCAGATTGCTGATGTGATTGTACTGGCCATGCTTACATGCAGAAATCCGCAGCAACATTTTTCCATGTGATTGTGTAGATGCCCGTGTTGTCACAACAGAACAAGTGAGTGTTACTCCTCAACTTTATTACTCCTAATTAAAATACCCTCGTTAGTAACTTTCAAATCACCATGGTTTGTATAAAAAAATAATGGTTAGAGTAAACTCACTAATATAACATAAATGATAATCCGAAGATAGCTTTGTTCACGGAGCTTTCACAATAATAAAAAGTAGAGGATTAGGTTTGTTGAAATTAGTTTTTGTTGCTTGGAGTTCTTTCTTCTTTTTTTCCGCTCTTTTTTTATTGGAAATGGGACTCCCACCTCCAAGGAAAATGGTGCAAAAACTAGCTCATGCGGCACATGCCCATGACTATGCCCACACAAAGATTGTGCCAAAAGAGTTGATGTGCGCGATTGTCTCGGGCATTGTTTGTGCAATACCATGGAAAATGCTTCAACTCAGCGAGCGACGCAAAGTTGAAGAGTTTTACTCCCGATTGGAGGCGGGAGAGATTACTGTGATAGCCGATGAATAATTATGTTTTGAATTAGTAATCAATATGATCCAAGGCGCTTCATGTTATGATAATACAATGTGAGATAAAGTTGTATGTTTGGAAATTTTTAGTATCTTATTAAATTCAGAAATATTGGAAAGAGTCGTTTTTATTGTTTTTATTATAATTATAATGATCTTGCTTATGAATTTGCAAGTTAAAATGAAAATGATGGGTATTTTTAGAGTGACTGAAAGAACACAACTTGAATATAAACAACACATACATACAATCCAATTGAATGTAAAATTGTAATGTAGATGAATACAGTGGTTGCGATGCATTGAAGTTTTATAGATATTTTAATGTATCTTAGATATATTTTTATTTTTGAATCATTGTAAGAAGTTATAATTCAGATATTCAATTTATATGCATGTTACATTTTGATTTAAGTGATTAAAGACTTATATAAGGTATTATAATAAATAGATCAATGAAGAATTTATTATTAGCAATAGTATTTTGAAAAAAGGTGTCAAAGAATGCTTTTTCTTATCATGTTGATGATATAGAAATCCATGTAGATTTGATAATATAGGAATTTAAATCCAACAATTTATAAGTCAACAATTTGATTTTAATTTTTTTAAATACTAGCTACATTTGTTTTCATATCATAACAAAGTGATATGTCTATATAATATATGATTTTTTTATGAGAACATTATTATTTTGTTATCCATGTAACATTCTAAAGTTAATATTAAGGCACCATTCTAGCTAATGGTCTTTAAAGATGATGGTTACAATGGAAGCTTTAAAATTATAGTACAAACCATTAAAAATAAAGCACGTAGATTTTACAAAGGAATGACGATGGCAATTACAATATATCAATTTTAGTGTAATGTCTTATTAAATGGTATCCATTATATATAGCATATATAATTAATATAACATATGATTCTTTGTTTCAAAAGCAAGAATAAATGTAAAAGTGGCCTTTGTAACTGCTATATCATATTATAAATATGTATAAATTCTACTATAATATCTATTAAATGTCAAATTGAATTAAGAATAACATCATTTCATCAACTCATATTATTATGTAATGTTGAAAGAAAGATACTCATTTTTTTTAAACTAAAAAGTCACAGCATTTAAATGACTTAAAAATTTACAAATATTATATACTTTTATGAAATTTTGGTGAAATTAATTTCTTACAATTTTTTTGGTTGATCTTTCATTTCTTTTAGGCATATTTGGAAATGACAACGACAATTGTCTTGTAATATGTTTATTTTTTATACTATTTTTCTTTAAATGTATTTAAAGTTTTCTTTTAAATATTATGTTAAGAATTTATGATTGAATTGAATGATATGCAAACAATAAACCTATAAATTTCCTT
The DNA here is from genome assembly GCA_963971425.1 of Bryoerythrophyllum caledonicum. Classification (NCBI taxonomy): domain Eukaryota; kingdom Viridiplantae; phylum Streptophyta; class Bryopsida; order Pottiales; family Pottiaceae; genus Bryoerythrophyllum; species Bryoerythrophyllum caledonicum. The sequence continues at coordinate 7,355,268 of OZ020515.1, forward strand.
ACCACAAATATTCTTATATCAATTTTTAAGTTAAAAAATTGAAATGTAAATAAAAATTTAATCATATACAAGATAATGTTAGTTCATGGACATGATTTATTGTAATGAGTTATAATGTAACATGATCTAAAGTTGAGAGGACATTTTGACCCTATGACAACTTTTAAGAGATATAGTAAGTTTCCAAACATTTAGAGCAAGTTTTTGAATTTGTTTTTTGAGGGGTTGGTTTACCTCGATATAATTATGGTACTTTACAAATCAAAAGTTGGGCAACCCTTACTATTGTTGATTGAAATATATAGAAATGACATAGAACTCAAGGATTTCAATTTTTCACAAAATAATTTCCTTTAGTAAAAAGGCATGATGATTTCAGTTTTGTCGTGCACAACCACATCGTGCAAAGGTAACATCGTGCCAACAGGTGAGAGCGCATAATTAGAGACAAACTCGGAGTAATGGTGACTAAACTATCACCGTTGACTCCGTAAACAACGAAAATAATAGTTTACAAAAGAAACTATCAACCACTCAACAATCTAGGCTAGGGAAAAATATATAAATTCCTAGACCACAACATCTAGTAATTGGTCTACGAGGACCCCTTTATTAACAAGCAAGTATAAAACACTCGCAACTTACATAAGTCAAGTCCATGTTACTCTTGAAGAGTTGAAGCATGATTACAATAAGATTGTGGTGTGCAACACCCTTACCTCATCACGTGGGAGGCTCAACTTGAGAAAAATGAGTCTCCTTCAACCACACACATAGAGGCCATTTAGGCTCCAAGTTCAAAATGAGGTATCAAAAGACACCATCGTTGACCTAACCTTGACACGATACTAACTCTAATCCTAACCACTAATTAAGATTAAGTTGTACGCCTTCCGGTAACTCCACAACTCCCTAGGTGGTTCCTAAGCAGAAACCACCCACAAAAACACCTCCATGCGCTGATCCTGACAATTTACTGCTTGGAATTTTGATTCTACTAATATTTAGTTTGATAAAAAATAAAATTGCTATGCTAAGGAAATGTTGTATTATATACCCTTAGGCATTGTAAGGAAATTAAATTGTGTCTACCATAGATGGAAAGAGGAGTCTAAAGGGGGAAATAATTTGCATCATTCACAATAAAATGGATATTGCCAAGAAGGCAATCTTGTACATGTGTGTTACCACCAAGCTCACTTTAGTTCTTGGTCAACTACTTATTAATGGTATGGGTATGGTCACATATGGACATGGAGATGGTGCTTACGCTCACTATATGACCACTAACTTGTGGCCAAAAAACTCTAATTACACCATCTTGTCCCTTGCGAGATTACTACATGGTTCCAAAGAACCACCAATTTGTATCTCTGGTAAATTTTTCCATACAAGCCCACTAACTTGCTTTTCAAGGCAATGTTCCATGAAAAGTCGAGGTACCATGGTGAATTTACCTCCGGTTGTCTCAAAACGCACAATTACAATCATCTTCCTTCCAAACAATTTGTATCTGCAGTTGAATAACTTGGCAAAGGACAATAAGAACCAATTGTTCATAATCTTTTATATGTTCATTATTTTGAACCCTTCATTCCATGTACAATGACCTAACACAATGTAGAACTTCGATCCATAAGTTTACAGTGGAAAATTATGCCATTATTTTTGAGTCAAAGTACAGTGATTTTGTTTCCGTAGGATAGAAGAATCTATGATTGCACTCTTTATATGCATGTAGCTTACTACCGGATCTCCCTAAATACCCTGGCCGAGCATTGCACCAAGCCTTAGCCTCGGGGGGTGGAGAGGATCCGGCCCCTATTTTAGTATTGGAGGGGGGGCCCTATTTGCTCAAAAGGGGGCCTCGTAGGATAAATTGGAGCCACACGCCCCAAATTGGAAAAAAAAATTCTCCAAAAAAAGCCTTTAGAGCCCCAAAAGTGAAAAGGCCAGAAAAATGGAAGCATCCAAGGCTGAGGCTTGGCTCAACCGGGGTTAAATAGGGAGATCTGCTCACTACCCACTAGGTCAAAGTTTATAAATTATTTTAAATGTCTTTGTATATGTTGCTAGATGTTATTAATACATTAAAAAAAAATTGTAGAGTAAAATACATGACCATATATATGGTGCCCAAGGGTTGTCTAAGGGTTAAAATTTTGGCATAGTAACTAGCAAGTCACCTCCCAAATTCCAAACAAGTGTGGTGTTGAGCACAATCTAACCTTTTGTTTCACTCAAACTCGTAAGTGACATCTTCTCTTACTATAATAGAATGTTGTTCGTTCCTCCGCCCATCCAACAATTTTCCATCCTTGCAGAGTATTTTCATCCGTCATTACCTCTTATTGTCACACTTACACTAGTTTGTCAATGCCTGCATTAATTGGAAATCAAAAAGATGCATTTCAAAGCTCTCCCGGAGCTCCAAGTGCTTTATGAGTGCTCCATCGACATTGGACAATCATGGAAGGAGTTATTTGTGCCTAAGCACCAAAATCACCCTTACCAAGCCCTCGTAGACGTTAACCCTTTCATGACGACACCTCCGACTAGACCCGACAGATGCCACAAGCGAATACATTTCACCGCAATTGGTCACTACATCATTTACACAGTGGGTACAATTCATCGTGACTGGTCACTACAAATATCACTACAGTTTGCCCATCTAACTCCGGCACACATGCGCACCACATTTGTTAGAAGTAGAGGGATTCAAGGAACGTAAATTAGGCCACAGAGACGAAGCATTGGTCCACCACTTCACAAATTACTCCAGAAGTGACCACCTATGGACCTCTCGTCGTCAAAGGGTCAAAGGGTTAACAAGCGAGTTTTGAACTGAGGAATTTGCAGAGTTTCACCTAATTTCAAGGTGATAATATCAAGGTGTGCTAACATCAAGGGTGACATAACCAAGGTTTGACTCGTACCACAAACCACAGAATCAACACAGTCAGCCTCGGAACACACAAAGGACAGAGTCCAAACACTGGTCCTTGTTGAAATAAAGCTCACTCAGGGATCACACTGAGTGCCAGCAATGATAGAACGATCTCGAAAGCTAACTCTACCTTCCAAAGATAGAAAGTTAACTTTATCCTTTTAAAGGTAGAAAGTTAATTAGATAACTCCGCCTCTTTAGGCAGGAACTCTTGAATATATATATGCACTCTCTCCTGAGAGTATCACAAAGTTGAACAATACGTACATCGTGGGTTACATGGTCTTGTATAGCTTGGTTCATCTCTCTTGATGTAGGAGGTTGTAGCTCAGTCACAACACGTTTTTAGCACGATCGCTCTATTCACTACCTCCTGCATGTCGTGTTTGGTGTAGCATCTCTAATTGCTCTTTCTACTCTTGACTTCTATAGTATCTGTAGTTAGCCAATAGGTTTTCAATTTTTCCTTTTTGGTTGATTTTGGTTAAGTTTTGGTGATTTACCAATTGGTTAACATAAATCAGTGTAAATAGGCCGTCAGTAAATGTTACATACCTATTGGAGAAGTAGTAAGTCAAATTCAGATTCCCAAAGGTAGAACTCTGAAGGTGTAAGAAGGCGGCTAGTGGCAGTTAATTAGGTGGTTGATTGGTGATAACTGATGAAACCAATCGGGTAGTATAAGTCAAAACAATCACAATTGGAAATCAGTCTCTTTTGTGTGTAGTGCAAGAGCTCCTTCCTGGAGATAGGGAAGTATAGTTGAGTTTTTAGTTTTCTTTTTGTGACTGTGAATCTGTGATGTGATATGTGGAAACTATTGGAGAAATAAAATATGATTTTGAAACTGTGTGATTGGTGATTGAAAGTGATGTGAAGTTAATTGTGTATGGAGGAGATCTGAAACCGATTGGAGTTAACAAACCAGCATGGGTGTATGCCATGGCTTGGTTACCAATTGATAAAAGTATGTTGTTTATGATTGAGACCCCATGGGAATCTGAAATTACCCATTGGTTGGTGAACTGACTGAGAAGATAAGGTGATTGGAGCAAAATTGAGATATGTGTCTAAATTATAAAATTATGAAAAGAAATAAAAATTGTGTGAAGAGATTGTGACTGGAATTTTGGATAAGCTGTGACCGCATAAGAATATGTGAACAATTTAGAGGAAGAACTGATTGGAGATTTGAGACCCATTGGGAAGTTGTGCAGGCATGGTGGCATGCCATGGTCTGAGTACCAATTGGAGTTGACTGTAGTGGATGTGATTAAAGCCACATTGGGAAGCTGTTATCCCATTGATTTTGAAGATGAGTAAAAAGAGATTACCTATTGGAGACTTATCAGACCTGCGTCTGATGAAAAATAGTAAAATTAAATTAAATAAAAATAACAAATGGAAAAAAAGAAAATATAAATATAAAAAAAAAATTAAAGAATGAAAGGAAGTTGAAATAGAAAAGAAGAAAATTAAGAAAGAAGAAGAACAATTGGAGTGATGGATAAAAAGGGAGTGTCGTTGTAGTTGATGCAGCCATGTTGTAGAGAGTATCAATAGTGAGGAATGCCTGGAGCGAGGTTGAGTGACTTCCAATTGGTGCAAAAATTAAGGGAGTTGTTAAAACGCAAATATGGAAGATCCCACTATTTGGGTGGTATTGTGGAAGCCGTGAATCAGAATACAAAGAAGAAAGTATGTGAAGAAATTCACATATTGTTAAAGACAAACAAAGACACACCAATTGGAGCAGTGTTGAGGGAAGGAAACTACCAATGGTTAATCAAATTTGAACTTGAGTATAATTGGACAAGAATTATACAAGAGCCTTGCAGCATTGAAGCATTGATGTTCTGGCAGATGGGAGAATATTATGAAGACACTGGAGTAGAAGATTATTGAAGATACAACTTACAACAATAAGGAGGTTAGCCTTGGTTTTATATATGATAAGTTTGAGTTTGGATGCACAATGGGTGTGGTAGTAGGAAAGCATGGCCACCTGAAATAGAACTGGATGGAACTTTCCCATGGGTATTAAAGTTATACTCCCAATTCCTTGATTACATACCTCCCTAGCGAACGAATTAGACCACATTGGATTAATTTTCAATTGGTCAAAAATACTACTTAACAATATCCTACAGCATTGTTCACGTTGTTGTTGTTGCTGAATAGTGTATAGTCCCGCCGCGTTCTCCTCTTGCAGTGCTCAAACTCGTAGCCTCACATTACTTCCTTCTTTTCTTACTTTGTTTTTCCCTCGTCGCACCCCAGTATTACTCCTCCCCTTGCTTTAGCATTTCAACAATTTCTTCCCCCTTGCGATTTAACATGGCTGAACTAGCACCAAAACGATTGAAGGAAGGACACACACGTATGCAACCGCTTCTGTATGAAGCTTTGGAGGTGGATGGAAGAAACTATATGGAGTGGAGTATTGATGCGAGGTCATATCTCTGTGCTGAAGAGCTCGACGACACTTTGAAGTCACCGACATCGGAGGAGCTCTCGGCATCATTGAAGTAGAAAGCGTTCCTCGTTCTGAGGAGGCATTTGGACGCCTCCCTTCGCCAACAGTATATTCATGTTGACAATCCTCATGATCTTTGGGAACGGTTGAAAGCAAGGTTTCACCATGAGAAAACCATATTCCTTCCCCAGGCCCATAATGATTGGATTCACCTGAGAGTACTTGATTTTCCTGACTTCTTGGCATTCAACGCAGAGCTTCATTGAATTACAGCCTAATTGCGATTGTGTGGAGAGAAAATTACAGAGAAGGAGCTCATAGATAAGACTGTCTCTACCTTTCCTCCAGCTTCTGCACTTCTAGCTCAGCAGTATCGCAACATGAAGTTTAAGACTCATTCTGAGTTGATGTCTTACCTTTTGCTTGCGGAGAAGCAGCAGCTGCTTTTGTTGAAAAACGCAAAGGTTAGATCTGTGAAGGAGACACATACTATGGAGATGGCGGTACGAAAACCACGAGGCATGAAGGCGAAGCAAAATCAGCCACAGCAGTCATCATCAAAACCAAAAGATAAGTCATGTGAGAAACCTAGCTCTGGAAGTGCTAAGTATCATAAGTTCAAATCATCGCGTGAAACTCGAAATTGTCATAACTTCGAATCTGCGATAGATCCGGACACTTAGCCAGAGATTGTAGAACTCATGAGTACTTTGTGAAAATGTATCAAGAGTTGCACCGGCTGAAGGCCCGGCAGAGGGAAACTCACACGCTATATGCTCCGACACTAGACGGTGTAGATTCCGAAAATTATATGGTGAGCACGATAAAGCCCGAGATGCACTCTGATTTGACCTTGTTGGGCAACGCCGCCATGGTGAGCAAGTTCGGAGTACACTCTGATGTGGCCCTGTTAGATAGTGCCACGAGCCATATGATCTTGCGAGATCCAACGTATTTGACGTTTTCCACCCATGATGCTGAAGCCTGGCAAAATTGTGATATAATTACAATTGCTGGAAGACGGAATTTCAAATTCCGTGAGGGCCAGGCAACTGTAGTTTTGCCTGGAGGGATCCCCCTCAAATGTACACACGCAATGTACACCCCCACAGCTCCCCGGAGCCTGATCGGCTACCGGGATCTCAGAGCCAATGGGATCCATGTCCACACCGAGGTGAGGAATGGTGAAGAAGTCTTAGAGCTCATGCAAGGGCTGCGATGTCTTGCCACCGCACATGCGGAAGCCAATGGCTTACATGGATTGAAAATTTTCAGTAGAGCTACGGGCACTATTGATGCAATTAAGAGACTTACGATTAAACAACCCAAGGGCTTTGTTTTCTCTGTGATCTCCTCAACCAAGGTTGGATTGTGGCATGGCAGACTGGGGCATCTCGAGACCACGATGTTCCGGCGCATGCTACCAATACTCACAGGACATGAAGTTTGTCCCAACGATGCCAATAAGGTGGGAGATTGCGCTACCTGCTCGCAAGGCAAGCTAATCGAGCAGCCATCCAGGTAGAAATTGCCAACGGAGCTTCCACCAAGACTTCAAAGGTTGTAAGGTGATGTCTGTGGATCCATCAACCCTCCATTAGGACCCTTCAGGTACTTTGTGGTCCTAGTTGATGCATCCGGAACGCACTTTGAAGTTTCACTATTGAGCACCATGAACATGGTATTTCGAAAACTGTTAGCTATGCTCATTAAGTTCCGAACACATTCTCTGGATTGCGCTGTGAAAACGTTGACGATGGATAATGCTAAGGAGTTCAGATCTCAACAGTTTGAAGACTATTGCTTAACATCAGGTATCAACTTAACCTATTTAGTCCCTTATGAGCATTCTCAGAACGGTCTAGCTGAAGCTTTAATCAAGAAGATTCAGCTTATTACTTGACCCCTTCTTATACATGCCAAGCTACCTTCGAGTTTTTAGAGCCATATTGTAATGCATGCGGCTACCGTCCTTAGACTCCGTCCTACTCTGCTAAATGACCATTCTTCTTTAGAGTTGACCTCAGGACAAGTTCCTAACATCGCTCACTTGAGAACTTTCGGGTGCCGAGTTTGGGTTCCCGTAGCAGAGTCCCATAGGAAAGCCATAATCATCGTCAGGAAGGTATCTGTGTAGGCTTTGATTTGCCTAGCATTGTTCGTAATGTTGCTCTTTTAGTTGGACTCTCCAACGAGCTAGATTTCAGAATTGTCAGTTTGAGGAGTCTCAAATTCCATCCATTGCGACCCCCAAACCTAGTCCTAATTTAGAATTCTGGGCTCTAGAGACGCTCACTGTGAACCCGGATCCTCGCACTACGCTTGCTGATTCAGAAGTTCACAAACTTCTGCATCTCAAGTCCCTTGCGAGAAGTTACCTGATGGCTTTAGTAATACTACTCGGATCACCCGCAATCCACTACTGGGCACTGGCCCGTCACCCCTCACTGTTTTGTCTCAAAAGCGTAGCCTTTAAACAATACTACCTTCTCCTAAAACACCCCAAACTGATCCTTTTAGCCTTCACAGTAATCTCTCACCCTCCTCTGATTCTGACCAAATCTTTATTCCAGCCAAAACTGACTTTGTACTACCTTTGGTTCTGATCCTTTGACGCTAGATGAAGCAAAAGCTAGTTCCGATTGGCCCCAATGGTCAGAAGCTTTAAATGTTGAGTATACTTCCCTTCAAAAGCATAACGTTTTTGCCCCCCTGGTTACTACCCTTACCACCAAGCTGGTAGGGTACAAGCTCATTTTTACCAAGAAATGAAATGCCCAAGGGCATGCTGTCAGGTACAAAGTCCGCTTAGTGGCCCAAGGCTTCACTCAACGACCTGGAGTTGATTATAACTTCACTTATTCTCCCGTTATGGACTCGGGCACTTTTAGGTATCTATTGGGAATGGCTGTGCAGTTTTCATTAGAAACAAAGTTGCTTGATGTAGTTACTGCTTATCTTTATGGCCCCCTAGACGTTGACATTTGTATTAAGCCTCCACATGATTTCTTCTCGGAAATCCGACTAGGTGATACTCGGATCCTATTCTGGACTCAAACTCCAGAAAACTCCCTATGGTATGAAACAAGCTGGTAGGATGTGGTACAAGCACCTACAAGATGTCTTGCTTTACCACAAGTTCCAACATGATCAGACTCTACCGTGTCTATTCACCCTGAAAGACACCACCGGATTTGTGATCATTGCAATATATGTTGATGACCTTAACCTTGTAGGCACCGCTAATACCTGCAGACATGCCGAGAGTTTGATAACTAACGAGTTTGAGATGAAACCGCTCTACAAGACTACATTCTGCATAGGTCTTCGAATAGCCTATTTACCTGATGGAAGTATTTTCCTCCATCAAACTACTTATACTCAAACCTTGCTGAAAAGGTTTGGTATGGATAATACTAGTCCACTTTCCGCCCCCATGATGGATCGAAGTAGAACATTTGATGATCCCTACCATCCTTGCGGGGAGGAGGAAGAGGAGGAGTTCTATGACATGAACATGTACCTCGCAGCTCTAGGAGCTCTTTTGTACTTGTCTACATATACGCGCCCAGACATCTCGTTTGCCACCAATGTATTGGCGAGGCACAACCAGAAGCCCGGAGTACGTCATTGGAATGGAGTCAAGCACTTGTTTCGGTATCTCAGAGGCACTCAAGATTTAGGACTTCACTACACCAAGGGTGGAACTTCAGAGATCATTGGGTTCGCTGATGCCGAATTCAAGTCAGATCAGAACTCTGGAAAATCCCAGACCGGCTACATATTTCTCAAGAACAACGCACCGATTTCGTGGAAGTCTATGAAGCAAACTATGATAGCCACTTTTTCGAATCACTCGGAGCTGATTGCTTTTCATGAAGCTACCAGGGAAGCAATTTGGTTACCTAGTTTTAACGAGGTACCTAGTTTTTAACGAGGTAACTCTAGATCGAGGAGGAGTGTTGAAGTAAAGCTCACTTAGGGATCACACTAAGTGCCGGTAGTGATAGAACGATCTCAAAAGTTAACTCTACCTTCCAAGGATAGAAAGTGAACTCTACCTTCCAAGGATAGAAAGTTAACTCTACCTTCCAAGGATAGAAAGTTAACTCTACCTTCCAAGGATAGAAAGTGAACTCTACCTTCCAAAGATAGAAAGTTAACTTTATCCTTCTAAAGATAGAAAGTTAACTAGATAACTCCGCCTCTTTAGGCAGGAACTCTCCAATATATGTATGCACTCTCTCCTGAGAGTATCACAGAGTTGAACAGTACGTACATCGTGGGTTACATGGTCTTGTATTGCTTGGTTCATTCGTCTTGATCTAGGAGGTTGTAGGTCAGTCACAACAGTCCTAATAAATCATGAGGCATGAGGACCAACATACATAAATCTCAAATCAACACATTGTGGGTCCACATCATAGAATTTCCGCCAAGAAAAGTCCTTGTCAAGTTCTCGTAACTCACACATGCATGCATGCGCAAAAATCAATGATGGGTCACATGCCAACCTCGCCCACACCATGATTTTGACATGATGATGGAGTGAAGTGTGTTTGGTGTGTTTTTTTTTTTGGGCTAAAGAAGGCGATGGTTTCGAGAATTTTAGCAGGTTGACAAGATAAGTGATGGGTCTTCTCCATGATGATGGAGTGAAGCATGTTGGGAGGTGGAGGAAGTCCATGATTCTCTAGGGTTTGTGGTTTAGGGTTTTTAGGGTTTTTAGGGTTTTGGGTGGGTGGGTTTGAGGGGTTGGCCAGATGGGTAGGGTTTAGAATGGTGTATGGTGGAGAAGAGCAGGTGCTAGACCTCAATTAGGGTTTGAGGACATGGAGGGAGACTTTAGCAAATGACTCTCCTTTCTCCCACAAAGAGATGGCTGATTCTGTTGCTCCGCTCTCCTCTTCGGTGCTGCGCAATTTGGCCGACAAACTCTATGAAAAACGCAAAACTGCAGCTCTCGAGGTAGTAATCTCTTTAGGTTTCCACTGTCAATGGAATTTTTGAATGAAATTTTTGTTTAGATTTTTGTTGTTGTTGTTGTTGTTTTTTGCAGGTTGAGAGTGTGGTGAAGGCGCTCACAGCTGCACAAGATCATGAGAAAGTATCTAACATCATCGCTCTTCTGACTCTGGACTTCGCTGGTTCTGGTCAGGTCAATCATCGCAAGGTGAGAGCTCAATCATGTGTTGTGTGTATGACAGGAAGAAAGGAAAACAAAAATGAGGGAGAAGAATTCTTTGTTATAAGATCATGGTAGAGGAAGACGATTCCCATATAATAAGCTTAGAACTTGTTGGAGGAGAAGCTGATGAAAGTAAAGGAGAGAAAATTGTAAACTAACGTTAAAAAAATAAGAAGCATATGCTTTGTTGCAGGGTTGCCTATTTGGGTGTGTCTTTGTGGCTTTTGTTGCTATGGTTTTGATTAGTTGGACTTGCATCAGGGTGGGTTGATTGGACTTGCAGCTGCAACAGTAGGACTTGCATCTGAAGCTGCTCAACACTTAGAGGTAACATATGTTGTCATTTGGGTAGAGGTTTACAAATTAGCTAGAGAAACGTATAATCATGTTCCGAATTCTTACACATTTTTCTCCAACAAGTATGGATTTTCCTACGTAATTTCAAATGATCTATGGTGATCGTGTCTTGGAGTTGCTCAATGGACGCATCGGTTGGGAATTGGTTGATAACTTGTTACATGAAGAGGTTACAATTGATGAAGTTTTTTTTTCAGGTGGTCCATTTGGAATTGTAACCGGTGAAGATTTACCTCTAGTACCTCACACTGATGTTTTGATGGTTTTGCAGAAAATTGTGCCTCCGGTTCTGAGTTCGTTCACAGATCAGGACGGCCGAGTGAGATACTATGCGTGTGAAGCGCTGTACAACATCGCCAAGGTAAAGCAACTAGCCTGGGTTTTACATTTGAGGTGGGATAGCAAGACTATCACGTTATTCTTTGCATCATGTGAAAGCTTATTCGTTGTTTGCTCGCGGTGCAGGTTGCGAGAGGCGATTTCATTGTGTTTTTTAATGACGTCTTTGATGCGCTTTGCAAGCTCTCAGCTGACTCTGATCCCAGTGTGCAAAGTGCTGCCCACTTGTTGGACCGCCTTGTCAAGGTTAGTTTTTCACCTAGTCACTTATGAATCATGTGTTGGATTATTTACTTCATTGACAATTTTAAAAAATTCATTTCGAGCCTTGCTAGATAGAAATAGTGCATCCAAACTACCCTATCCTGTAGGGTATATTCTCTTCTTTTCTTCGGTATACTATCTGGCCCCCTTTGTAGAAGTTTTTGGTGATTCATTGCAGGTTTAATGAGCTCACTTTTGTCCTCGTAATATGAGGATATGGATTTTTGACATGCATTTATTGGTGTCTTGCAGGATATTGTTACCGAGAGTGATCAATTCAGGTTCACCTCAACTTTTTAAGCTCTTTGCGTCTTCAGTAGACTTTTGTTTGAAGAAAGAAGATCTCCTTGTTGTTGTAGGGCTCTACTACTATTGAGTGATTTGAGATGGATGTGGGTTGACGCAGCATTGAGGAGTTCATTCCGCTTTTGAGGGAGCGCATGAATGTTCTCAATCCATTTGTACGCCAATTTCTGGTCGGATGGATCACTGTCTTGGATAGTGTCCCTGACATTGACATGCTTGGTTTCCTCCCAGACTTTCTTGATGGTAAGCAGCAACTTCATGTGGTATTATTTCCTGGTATTTTTTTTGAAATTGTTTGCGAGTCTTTAGTAAGATACCCTCTCTTAATAGCCCTAGAAAGTTCTCAGTTTATCGTAAACCATCTCAAAGGAGAGCAAAGGCAGGTACTATTTATGTAAGCTCTCTGAAAGATGGCTACAACTAATTTGACTTGAGGATAGAGACTACCAAGCTCTTCTGGCGATCTAATGCATATTCAGAGTGAGGAAAAAGTAGGGGTATCTTATTAAAACTTTAGATGATAACTCTAATGAATGAGATATCGTTATTGTGTGCTCTTTGTAGGGTTATTCAACATGCTCAGTGATTCTAGCCATGAGATACGACAGCAGGCTGATCAGGCACTGGCAGAGTTTTTGCAGGAGATTAAGAATGCACCTGTAAGTACCTAATTTACATTTCACGTTAAGATCTTTATGGACATCTTCAACTGATTGTGGCGATTGGGTGATGATCAGTCGGTGGACTACGGCAGAATGGCAGAGATACTTGTACAAAGAGCAGGGTCGCCGGATGAGTTCACTCGGCTAACCTCCATCACTTGGGTATACTTTTTCCCACATCACATCGTTTGATTAATAATGTTGTAAGATGGATCTTGAAAGTATTTTTGGTTGCGGTTGCAGGTCAACGAGTTTGTGAAGCTTGGGGGAGACCAGCTTGTGCCCTACTACTCTGATATCCTTGGAGTTGTGCTCCCTTCTATCTCTGATATGGAAGAAAAAATACGAGTGGTATGTTTCCAAGTGCAGAATGGAATGAATCCACCCTTTTTAAAAAGAATTTTTTAATTCTGGCAAGTTTCCTTAGCTTCACTGATCTTTCAATTTTTAATGGTGCCAATATTGAGTATGTAAAAAACACGGTATCGGCTTTCTTTCAGGTTGCCGGAGAAACAAACGAGGAGCTGCGAACAATCAAGGCGGAACCCTCGGAAGGCTTTGATATTGGAGCGGTGTTGGTCATCGCAAGGGGGTCTTTTTCTTACCGAGATTATTCTTTCAGAAGTAACACAGTAACTAGTATAGTCTCACGGCCAAATTCAGTCCTAGTATGATGGTTATCTTGTAGATGATATGAAGGTTGTTGTACTGGCAGAACATATGAAAGTTGTGTTGTGATACTGCATGAAGATTAATGATTGTCATAAATTGCTCAAGAGCTTACTCACAACTATGGTTATTTATAAACCAAGTTTTTCTAATCTGCCTTACCTGTCTTATTATCAGGGAGCTTGGAAATGATTCAGAGGCAACGAGGTTGGAGGCATTGAGGTGGATCTCCGTGCTTTTGGAGAGACACAGGACCGAAGTAAGTCCAATAGGACTAGGTATTCACTAACTAGCAAGTCTTTCAATTAGGAAGTTAAGGTTTTTTTTTGTCTTTCCCATTCAAGTGATGAGTGAGCCCTATGACATGTGCAGGTGCTCTCATTTTTGGATGATATCTTTCCTGCGTTGCTGAGAGCATTGTCTGACCCATCTGATGAAGTGAGCCTCTACTTCCCCTTTGATGTGAATGATTTTTATGTTAGTAGCTTCAAATTTCCTTGGAATGGTTTCTGAAGTAGGTACTTGGTTCTTTATTTTGCAGGTTGCCCTGCTTGTTCTGGAAGTGCAAGCGTGCATAGCTCGAGACCCTCAACATTTCCGACACCTCATGGTCTTTCTTGTACACCGATTCAACAGTGAACAGTCTCTCCTTGAACGGTTGATCTCTGACTTCCAAATCATGTTTCATATTTAGAAATAGACATGATACTTTAAACTCTTGTAAACAGGAATAAAAACTTCAAACCTTCTCATTTTCTGAGGCTAACAATCTTAATGATTCAGTTGAGGTTGAATGTACTATGACATTGGACACTTTTATCATCATGTGCATTTAGATGTTAACTCCACCTTTTTTTTTTTATGTTGTTTTTTCAGGAGAGGCACGTTGGCCTTACGGAGATTATGTCAGTTGCTGGGCGCAGAACGAGTTTACAGGGAACTGGCTACCATTTTGGAAGGTGAAGCGGACTTGGAGTTTGCAACCATCATGGTCCAGGTGAGTGTTTGCTTTTGGAACTATCTTCATCAACCCAAGCTTTTTTGAAATCACCTTTTTACTTGTCATGTCAATCTCTAAGTGCCCATGAGGACAAAAACGTCCATTATCATAACTCACTAAACTTTAAATGAAGCCTAGAAACGTCTAAGAAAAGGTTTCTATTTTTTTTTAATCTGTAGAGCCTTAGGGGTTACGTTTCGATGTTATTTTGGGGAGCCCTGATATTTTGAATGTACGTCTGCTGCAGGCGCTCAATTTGATACTCTTGACTGCTCCAGAACTTGCAGACTTGAGAGCTCTGCTGAAAGATACATTATCGACTCAAGGTGGCCGGGACCTGTTTGTTGCCCTGTCTGCGTCTTGGTGTCACTCACCCATGGCCACTGTCAGTCTCTGTTTGCTTGCACAGGTGAGACTTCCATTGTTTGTAAAGTCACCCAAAGGTTAAATAAGATGCCTCTCTTTCGATTCATACTACTACTCTTTCTTCACTTTTAACCGCCATTAGATTAATGGAAGAGTTTGGTGGTCTCTAACCTCCAGTCAGAAATAGTTATAGCCGCCTTTCGAGAATGAAGAAAGGGAGGCCATGTTGCACTATCCGCCTTTTTCCTCTTTGAGCTGGTTATAGAGGTTCAGAGCTGATTTTAACTCAGAAAAGAGGGCAGCGCTTACAGTATCTTCGCCTCACTTTGTTCTGCAGGTTTATTCCCATGCAAGCTCTGTGATTCAAGCGCTTGGTGAGTCGGACATCAGTGTAAACTTGCTGGTGCAAGTGGACAAGTTGGTGCGGCTTTTAGAGACTCCAATCTTTGCATACTTGAGGTTGCAGGTAAAACACTATGACCAGTGCCCGGTTTGAAGAACATACGCAATTTGTTGTTTCTAACTATTGTTCTTTCTCTGGTACTAGTTGTTGGAGCCGGCGCGTTATCCTCTACTTCTGAAAACTCTTTATGGGCTTCTTATGCTTCTCCCCCAGGTACCATTAAGCATAGTGTTATTCGTGAAATCACCGAAAAATACACTCTCTTTCGTTTCATTACTCTGCTCTTTCTTCACTCTAAAGAGTTTGTAACATTGATAGAAGAGCTCGGTGGTCATATCCTATCGAAGAGCTTGGTGGTCTCTAGACTCAAAGTAGTTTTAGCCGTCTTTGAGAGTGAAGGAAGAGTTTGCCTGCAATCAACCATGAGTACTACCCGCCTTTCTCTCTCCTCTGAGCTAATTTTAGATTGATTGGAAACTTTTCAGAGCTGATTTTATTGATAAAAGAGGGGGTATCTGAAGAAAATTTTGGACGACTTTCTATTCTTAATATTTGGGAACAAATCTGATTTTTGTTGCTGAAGGTTCTACCGATAGCCCACCCTTTTTCCATGTACTTGATGTTGTCACCTGATTGGTTGCCAGCAAAGCTCAGCGTTCAAGATCTTGCGCACCAGACTGAAGACGGTTCCGTCCCATTCGTTCATGCACACGCAAGCACATGGAGCAGCGAGTGAGGTTCCCGCACTGAGCGCCATCCGGAGGAGCGCTTCAGCAGGGCCATATCCTCAGCTTCTGTCTCACATTCCAACCTTACCAATTGGCTCGCTCAGCCTGCAAGCCGCCTCCGAGCCGGATGGCGACAAACATGCAGCAGATGTTACCAGCAACGGATCAATCAACTTCGCCAGTCAGCTGAAGCAGTTCGAGCACATGCAACACCAGCACCGGTTGCAGCATCAGGGGCCTGATCATGTGCTTAAGCCGCCTCGGAGGCCTCCTGTTGTCCCACACCAGGTACTATTATCCTCTTTTTTATCGTTTGTAAGAGTCAACCGCCTCGTTTTACTACTCTTTCCTCACTCTGAACAGTTACTAGATCACGAGAAAAGCTCGGTGGTCTTCTCCTTCCATTCAGTGAATGGAACTTCTCCTTCCATTCAGTGAATGGAACTTCTCCTTCCATTCAGTGAATGGAACTGACTTGAGAAACTCAAGTCAGACACCGTCTTTGAGAGTTCGTACCGTGAACATTAGCCGCCTCTCTCTCCTTTGAGCTGCTTTTAAATGAAAAGGGAGGGGGTATCCAATGCAAACTTCAGGCGACTTTACAAGTAACTCTTTCATCTTCGTGAAAGTAACAAAATAAAAATTGAAATCCTAGGTTGTTTCAGAAGCACAATGAGAAAGAGTATATCCATGGACTTTCAGAGCCTGGGACGTAGTTGTCATTACCAAACGAATGAAGTGGATACTCAAGATGTGGGGCTCTTTTTTTTCCCTCTTGAACAAGTTGATTTTTAGTGCATGATAACATAGAGCTTGTGATATTTTTGGCGTGACAGAATGGACAAAGAGCAGAAGAGTTACAGAAGTCACCACGAGGAGGAGGAGTTGCTCCACCACGGTCTACATGGAGCCACTATTGATCATAGTATCCGCACCACCCACTTCAAGACAGTATTTTACCCTTGTTGATATTCGTTATTCTCATGATTGATCTCCCTCACTCGCTGATGACTAAGGAGAGATCGATCCAGAGCTTGGACAAGTGATGGTGCTGGACCAGAACCAACCTTCAGGTATAACTACTACTACTTCCGCTCCAGCTGCAAACCAGAGGGTTTGCTAATTTGTGATATAGAACGAGGTACCTTTTCTTTGATAGGGTTGAAGGTGCAACCCATTTATAGTAGTGGGATTTTATAGCGGGGGCTCTTGTGTGAGGAGCCCATTTGCGCTTGGGTTGCAGGTGCGCATACCATATTCCATTTGACAGGAGAACACATATCAGGTTGATCATGTGTACAGATTTCTACATTACTGCAACTGAGTCATACGTGATGGAAGCTCTTCCAGCTAATTGTTTTATTATTTCGAGTCTGTGTTGAGTTGTTAGCTGTTGACGCTCTGTTGAGCTCACGAATGTGTTCCTTTGACAGGACACATCCTGTGTACAAATTGGATGATAGTACGTGCAATTGATTGTGTGATGCAAGCTTTTCAGTTATTTTTTGTTTTGTGGAATTCGAAGCCCAAGAGTTTGCTGGTGAGATTCAGCTTCCGTCTGTTTGTTGCTCACTAACGTGTTCCTTAAAGAGGACACATGACAGTTTGATCTTGTATACAGATTCCTACTTTTTGGCAAGATTGAGTCATGTGCTATTGATTTTATTGTGTGAGTTTAAAGGCCAAACGTCGGGCTGTTGAGTTGGAGGCCCAACTCCTCAGCTTCCGCAGCTGTATGTATAGCTATGTATTCACATGATTTTGCTTCGGGAGGACAGTTGCTCCTAATCTAGTTGGATGCGTGAGGACAAGTGCTCCATCTCTGAGGCAACAACCATGAAGAATGAGTACGTCTCGCCGCGGGAGCAGCAGGGGCCAGGAGCTTCTGTAGACGAGGCAGCAGCTCACAAGCAAGGAGCTCGTGCTCCTCACACAGGAGGCGGGGCTGCGGTGCTGGAGGCGCTGGGGCAGCAGCTGGAGGCGCACCTCGTGAGCCTGGAGGCGTGGGGCGCGGCCACGGCGGCGCTCACGCGGCAAGGCACGGCCACGGTGCTCCAGATGGCGCAGCTGCTGGAGGCCATGCACCGCCACCAGGCCGCGCACGCGCGCGTCCAAGCGCATGTCCACCTCCTCCGCCGCATCATCGCCGACTTCGCCTTCTTCGTCCACACCACCTCCGAATCCTAGAAAATAGAAAGTTCATACCAACTCTCTAGCTAATGAAGTTCATTGGTGTTTTTTCCATCTCTACGCTGTTTTGTGGCTCTCCGGACACGGCGACCCCACGTTGCGCCCTGGAAAACGGCAGCCAATCATGAAACTGGCATGTGAGTGGGTGGAATGATCTCCACCCTGGAAAACGGGAGCACCACGAGAGCACCACCACTCTCCTTTTTAGTTTCTTCACTTGCAAGATTCTAATATGGTAGGATATTACCAAAGTTTTTCCCTGTACTTTACACAGAGCAATATGATTTCTGCAAACTTTCCGAGATTCAAGTTCTCAGTGTTGAATGCTGTGACGCACAAGTGTCCACCACCATCAGTGGCCCCACCGCATTGACCTTCACAAAGCACTTGGAGGCAGTGGTGTTGTCAACCTCTCTCTAGTCTCACACCACTCGTGGCTTGGGAGTAGTCTTCTCTTGCACCGCTTCTTCCCTATCCATTTTTGCTTTTGACGGGCTGGCTTGGGTTTGCACTGGTGATTGTGTGAGTGCAGGTTGTTGCACTTGGGCATGCTTTTCTCGTCGTGAATCCAGTCGGAGGAGTAGAGAGACGTGAGGCAATTGCTGAGCATCTTTAGAAAGGAGTAGTTGTCGTTCATTATTGGGTGACGGGACTGATGCTCTTGGTTTAGACAGGGTTTTGGAGCTGGAGTTGATTGTCTAGGTTCTTGGCACCTCAGAAATGGCGAAGCTTGTCATGAATACTGCGTTGGCGTCAGGATTTCTAGGAGTCACCAGGCTTTCTAGCAGCTCATCCTCCTCTTCCTCGGCTAGTTTTGGAGCTTCTCTCCCACCGGCAACTACCATTTCCTGTTCTGAGAGCCGTGGGCGTCGTAGTACCAGTCAGCGTCGGGCGGCGGTAGCGGTTGATAAGGAGACTTCCAAACTAGGGCGAGTGGACGAGGAGGTGCAGAATGGAGCCGCGGCGGGTACGAAGCGGATCCGTGACACCATTCTCGAGAAGAATCAGCCTCACAGTACTAGTTCCTCGGTGTATGATTCCTCGGCGCCCCCAGGTCCCCGGAGTGTCCATAACTACATGGAACAGGTAAAGATACCCCGCTTTTCTCATTGTTTTATTCTCAGAATCAGCTTCAAACAGCTCCCAGCTTGTGTAGTCAGAGAGGAAAGACGCGGCTAATCAGCTGTAAATAATCATCAATCAGTTCTAAATCACCTTGAAAGAGAGGAAGGAGACCATTCTTTTTTCACTCTGAAAGACGGCGAGAACTACTTCGGAAGCAGCTTTTCTACAACTAGTTAGAGTGTTTTTTTCACAAAGAAGTCTAGTATTATCTGATAAAGGCATGGATTGTTGTGGTTGAGCAGGTGAAATACTTCTTGGACGACGACGGTGGTCCACCTCGGTGGTTCTCGCCTGTTGTTCCTGCGCCTCCAGCTGATGCGCCCAGCCTCTTCTTTCTCCCTGGTGAGTTGAACATCTCGTCAGTCAATGATCCATGCTTGGAATTCCTTCTTACCTGATGAATGCTGCTGCAGGAATGGATGGGACAGGGCTGGGCCTCATATTGCACTACGAATCACTTGGCAAGTGAGTACACACATCCCATACATGGTAGAGTGATCTCTAAAGTCATTAGATACTCTCTCTCTCTCTCTTTTTGAGTTTTGTGGCGCATCACTCAATCGAAGAGCTTGGTGGTTGATCTCAGTAGTTGCAGCCTTCTCTTGTTTGAGCTGATTTTCTAGAACTATGAGAAATGGCTCTATTGAGTTGTACTAGCAGCAACGCCACTGATAGAATGTAAATGATGTGGTTGCAGGTTATTCAACATGCAATGCCTTCACGTGCCAGTTCATGATCGAACGCCGTTTACAGGTACATGTGAAACTAGAGGTGGTCAAGTGTTGTGTCCCGGAATAGAGAGCTGAAATGTGTGAGTTTTTCAGGTTTACTCAAGATTGTAGAGGAAGCTGTTTTAGCAGAACATGCGCGTCGGCCAAGCACGCCCATTTACCTACTTGGCGACTCTTTCGGCGGTTCTCTGTCCTTGGCTGTTGCAGCCCGGAATCCTGAACTAGACCTGGTCTTAGTTCTCGCTAACCCAGGTGAGTATACTCATCTTCCATCGGAGGTTGGAGGAGAGAGCGGCTCACGAAATCTTCACCTCTTTTGAGATGTTGCGGTTTCTGAGCCTGGTTTTTCTTTGTTGTAGCAACCTCTTTCGACAGGTCGCCATTGCAGCCCCTGTTCCCTGTGCTGCAAGCCGCGCCTCCCTCGTTGTTTGGCGCCGTCCCTTACATTCTGAGTTTCATCATGGGTGATCCGATCAAAATGGCTGAAGCCAAGGTGAAAAGGAACGCTTCTCCTGCCGAGAGGGCGCTGCAGCTGCGCGAGTCTCTCCTCTCGTTGCTGCCAACGCTCCCGGTACTACTCTCTCCCTGTGAATCAACAATCCCTTCCTTTTGCAACTGGCTTATCCTTTGTGTGCTGTAGACTTTGGCAGAGGTTGTGCCCAAAGACGCTTTGTTGTGGAAGCTGAAACTGCTTCATTCCGGAGCGCTTTACGCCAATTCTCGCCTTCACGCTGTTCGTGCTCAGGTGTTGATCCTTGCCAGGTACGTCAAGGCTCAACATACTCATCTTTTTCCATTGAAAACCAGCTGTAAGTAGTTGCAAACTCTTTCTTCACAGGTTACAACTACTTTCACTTGAGTTTAGAGACCACCAAGCTCTCGATTGAAAGAGAACACTACCAAGCTCTTCTAACTATCCAGAGTGAAAGAGTAGTAGAAAGAGGAATTTTTTGTGAAGAAACTCAACTTTTTAATTTGTTTTAGCTAATATGGTTCTGTTCTTTTCTCAGTGGGAAGGATCAAATGCTGCCGAGTGCTGACGAGTGTAGAAGGCTAAAGAAGATCTTGCCCAACTGCCGAACGCGATACTTCAAAGACAGCGGACACACTCTCTTGCTGGTTTGGGCTCCCTCACCCTTTCAGTTATACTTGATATTTATTTCATAAAGTATACAATTGTTGCTTTATGGTTTTGTTTCTGAAGTGAAAAGAAGTATCTGTTATTCTATTGAATTGGTTTGGTAAACACACAACTAAGAGGTGAAGAGCATGGCTTTTGCAGGAAGGTGGATTCAACATGGCCTCAGTGATTCAGGGAGCTGGAGTTTACAGGCGCGGCCGAGTCCAAGACCCAGTCAGTGACTTTGTTGTACCCACTCAGGATGAATTCGATGCCGCGTACGAGAAAAACGCCAAGTAAGTGCACATCATCTCCTCGTTTTAGAGTCACTCACCCAGACTTTCTGAAAGATACACACCCCCTCTTTTTTTCCTTATCATAACTAGTTATTCTCAGACCTTGGTAAGTCTCCAAACTCAAGCCCAAGTAACTCTACCCAGAGTTTCGAAGAGGAGAAAACAAAAGCGGGGTGAAACTCGGGGCGCCTCTCCCTCTCTCTCTCTCTCTCTCTTGCTGCAACATTTGCAAGATGGATTGGTTGACATGATGGAGTGGAAACCTTCTGATAAAGTCCACTATTCTTTCTTCAGGTTGATTTGGCAGGCGACGAGCCCTGTTTTCTTCTCGACCACCGCGGGAGGCGAAGTAGAGCAAGGGCTGCAGAACATCCCGAACGACCGACCGGTGCTCTTTGTAGGGAACCACATGTACTTCGGGTTGGACATGACGCTCATCATCTACAAGGTGTTCAAGGAGAGGAGCCTCATGGCTCGCGGCTTGGCGCATCCCATCTTGTTCGAAACCAAATACGAAGAAGACTTGCAGGTTACTCGCCATATCTTCACACTTTGTGTAGAAAAAAGATCACATATTGTAAAGCCAGTAAACTCATCCCTCTTCTCACAAAGAACTTCGCATTTGAGAAGGAAGAAGAAGAGGTACCAGTTTTTTTTTGACGTGATCATAAAAAAACCCCGGACTGGTTTATAAACAACTCCATAATTTTGTATTTTTTTTTTCTGGCTGCAGGAATCTAGCATGTCTGATCTGTTCCGGAGCTTCGGAGCGGTACCTGTTTCTGGGAGAAACATGTTCAAGCTCTTAAAAGAAGGATATTCTACTTTGCTGTATCCAGGAGGTGCTCGTGAGGCTCTCCATCGCAAGGTAGTCATTTTCTTTAAAAAAACATCTAGATTTTGAAATGACCTCCGAATGAAAGATGTTTGTTGAAGAATCTTCAATCCAGAGGCGGACTAACTTCAACACAGACCCTGAAGGATTAAACTGATTGTTTTTTCTATAATTTTTTTAAAAAAAATATAAGGAACCTTGAAGGATTAAACTGATTGTTTTTTTTTTTTAAATTAAAAAAAATATAAGGATGAGTGATGTTGTGTTGCAGGGCGAAGCGCACAAGATATTTTGGCCTGAGAGATCAGAGTTTGTTCGGATGGCAGCGAGGTTTGGGTGCACCATCGTCCCTGTCTCAACTGTTGGAGAGGATGACATTATCAATGTAAGAAGGATCCATGACTTGAATTTTTTTAAGTTTTTTTTAGTGGTTGTAGTAGTAGTAGTAGTTGTTATTATGGCAAATTGTGTGATACAAAAGATGTAGTTCATTATTTGTCTAGAACCACTACTGAGATGGATGCATAGGGGAAATATTGGCTACACCTTTGGAACATCACAAGCCACCATGTGAGGAAGTGTTTGTGAGGTTTTATGTTTGCGTAGAAAAAGGATTGAGATTGTGTGTTGGTTGTTTGTGTAGATTGTGTTTGATATTGATGATATTAGGCGCATCCCAAATCTAGAAGAAAAGGTTTCGGTACCCGGCATCAATATCAGGTATTTCCCCTTTTCACATATAATGAGGATATAAATGTTGATACTTAAGGCATTTGGGTGATAGAATGGATATATAAAGTGTATTTATGATGGGTATATTAAGTCTATTAGAGATATAATGGGTATATAATGAGTACATTTGATTTTGCATTTATATATGGTTGGCCCACTTTACACCAGCCTTTGCCAGCTATATTGAGTGTTACAATGGAAAGGGGGGGTTGTTGTTATAAAGGTGTTATAACGAGATTGTTGTTGTATTAGATGCTTGTATAAAGAGAGTTGATTGTATGCGGACTTTAACTTGGAGCTTGTGCCAAATAATATGATATGCAAACATGGGCTTTTTCCAAAATTCTGATTTTTATTAAATTGAAATGAGAAAAGGGGTCAATTCTCTAACTACTTTTTTTCAACATTGCAGAGCGAATTTGGATGGTGAAGTGGTGGCCGATCAGCCTGTTCATTTCCCCTTTGCAGCTCCCAAGCTCACCCCGGGGAGAATGTATGTCAAGTTTGGCAAACCCATTGTTACCGCAGGTAAACCTGAACCTTAAACCCTTAACCTAGAGTTACTATACATTCAATCTGAATATGTCATTATTAGATGATTGACAAACTCTCTCTTTTGGTGGTTGTTCTCTTATACCCTAAACCCTAACTTTAATTCCTAAAACTTATGCCATTATTAGATGATTGGCAAACTCTCTTTTGTGGTTGTTCTTAAACCCTAAACCCTAACTTTAAACCCTAAACCTTTGTTTCAGGAAGAGAAAAGGAGTTGCAGAAAGACAAGGAGCAGGCACAATCTGTTTACAAACATGTGCAGGGTGAGGTGGAGAGAGGCATTGAGTATTTACTGGTACTTTAACCTGAAGCCCTAAACCTAAACCTTGATTTTGAAGTTATTTGCAAAACTAATCATTTTTAATTTTAATTTTATGTTTTTGTTTTTTTCTTATTTTAAACAACCACCCTCTCAAATTAAGATTTGGTTTCTTTTTTTCAAATTTTTTTTTTCTTTTGCAGTGGAAGAGGAATGAGGATCCTTACCGAGAATTTGGACCTAGATTCTTGTACGAGCGACGTATTGGAGATGATAAGCAAGCACCAACATTCATCCCATGATGATTCTTACTCATTAGTATTATTTTGATTGACATTGAAGTTTCCAACAATTCCTTGGATTTACTTTATAGAAAAGTTTTGATAGAAATTTATAGATTGTATCAATATATGAAGCCTATTGCATACTACATTATTTATATTATGGTAGTATTCTTTTTATAAAAGTAGAATTTTTGCTCTCATGATATGTGTAATGTTTGTATTACACAATGATCAAATCTGATCTATAAACTTGTATATTCTTACTATTGCTACTCTTTATGCTAGAATTTATTGCTATGTTTTTGGATTTGGGCTTATTGCCATTTGGCTCTACTTTTGGTTACTATGTAGCTTAAAAACTAGATAAATACCATTTCTTGTCCAAATATCTTATATGTTTCATCCATGACATTTTGCATTGTAATATATATAAAAACAAGAGTTTCTAAAATATAAAAAGAAGTAGTGAGCTTTGCGTTGTTAGAATTGATATTGGTGGTTATAATAATTTGAAATTATTTCCACATGGTTCATATCAACATCATTAGAGATTATTCAATAATATATTGCATATATTATTGAGGTAAGGATTTGAAATCTACAACATCATTTGTTTTAAATATGATCATAAGTGGAACTTTGTATGATATTATTAAAATCCTTTTGTTTTTCCTTGTGGAGTGTACTCTTTTTTGTAAAGTGATTTCTAATCTGTTTAGTTTTAGATTTTGAATTATCATCTTATGAACTATAATTATTTTTTATAAGTTTATCTTACATTTGTTTCAAACATATAACAAATATTCAATTACTCACAAACTTTTTAGAATGATCAAATGATTTCAAACAATAGAGTTACTTCACTCAATTGTTATTTTCATATTGCACATTCTTTTTATCACTTTATCTAGATTCTCCTCAAGATATATGTCCACTCCTATCAAGAAGCAATGTCTATTTGTAAATGCAATACATACATGATTTTACTTGGTACAAGTCGCACTAACAAAAAAATACAACAATTTTGGAATTAGAAAAAGTTTGAGGCATGTTAATTACTTAAATTAATTTTAATATTCAAGAATGAAGCACTTTGCTAACAAATATTGAAGGTAATAATTTAAACTAACTTAAATCAAATTCATGAGTAAATTGATATACATCATTTATAAAATCAAAATATAAATAGATTTAAGGTTTTCAACCAAATTATTTGTAAGCATATTATTTTAAGAAAATATATCTTTTATGTATGTTGCATGGCTTATATTTATAAGAATGACATAGTTCCTATGCTAAATTCTAATTAGAGAACAGATGTTTTATTACCAAAATTATTTAAAATTAAACCATCCAAATTCAAAACATGCAAAACTCATCATTAATGTACAATGGATGGGTCAATTTCTTTTATATCCATTTTTCTACTATTTAAGTATATGTAGCTTAAATTCAAACCAGATATAAAAAAATTCAGTTTTATTTGACCGGTGTTTGAAAAAATTTAATGGTAAAAGGGTGTTAAATACCAATCTATCTAGGAATTATGGAGAGAAGGTTTTGCGTAAAGACAATCAAAATTATATATGAAATATTCCACTAATCTTAGATTTTACATCAATAAAATAAACTCTATACAGTTCTCTATTTCTCTAGAATGAACTCAGAAGAAAGAAAGGCAACTAATAGTCATAATATCTCATGGAACTTCTTTCTTAATTCTCAAACACCTTTAAAACTACTATGACTTAAGTTTGGGGATCATCTAATTCTATTGCTGAACCGTATGACTATTCACAATAAACTATAAAATCATAATAATATTAATATTAATATGGGATATCCGATTAATGATTTACTTATCTTTGAAGATACCTCTATATGTCAATAATTCTTAACCATAATTACATTCAATATCAATGCTCTTCCATCAAGTGTCTTTACCATACCATATTCCCTTGATCTTTAATTGTTAAATATGAAGTTGAGAACCGTATACATAGGCACGTATTTTACTCTGTAGAATACAAAACATCTATTGAAGTTTAGCAAGACTTACACCTTTGAATGGAAAATTCTTCAACTAACATCTTCTACGGTGTACCTATTTAAAATAAATTGTACCTATTTAAAACAAAAACTATAAATCAAGATATCAAAATCATAAGTACTAATATTTCACTTCCCTTATTTTAAAATTTAATCAAATCTATTATGAGAGTTCTAATTTTTTTATAAAACATGAAATCTCCATCTAAAATATAGATCAATATTAAGAGAAATCTACTTCAATATAATACAGTACTTTGTATATCCGATTAAATATAGAATTCACTTGAAAGAAAGAAGGATGGCCCCTCACA
Organism: Bryoerythrophyllum caledonicum; assembly: GCA_963971425.1. NCBI lineage: Eukaryota > Viridiplantae > Streptophyta > Bryopsida > Pottiales > Pottiaceae > Bryoerythrophyllum > Bryoerythrophyllum caledonicum. Next base: position 7,381,466 of record OZ020515.1, read on the forward strand.
TCACTCCTTATTTTATTTTCTTTATAATAAAACAACTTTATAACAGTTCCATGGAGCCAACATGAGAGCGTACCCTAAGCGTATAAGTAAGTTCCAGTAAGCAAGTTTTGCGAGAGAAAAGAAAGTTATTGAGTATCACGAGAGCAAGTGTTTTGGACAACGCAAGACAAAGTATCCAAATTTTTGACAAGTCATACATTACCAAGGACTGCCACACTTGGCTCATTGGAGATGATGAGTATCTACACTTATTTTTTTAAATGAAATAATCACAACCACATGGAGAGAGCAAATTGGCTTGGAATACCCACGTGCAAGGTAATCCTTGATCATCTCTTAATTCTTTAACTCTTCAAAGCCTAAGTGGACCATGAGAGCTTGGAAGAATCTATGAACATAATTGATCAGGAAGAACATCATCTACACAAAAGCACGATACCACTTCATGGAAATCACTATAGTTTACTAATGCTTGCATAGATTGGAGATTGGAGAGATCCATTGCTTATATAGATTGGAGATTGGAGAGATCCAATAAAAAGCTATTAACATTGAGCTTGAAATATGTTCAGAGGATGTGGGAGATAATGACCAATTGTGGAAAGAGTTGTAGGAGCAAAAGGACCAAAATCGACCCTGCCGAAGCCCTCTAGGCGTTAAAGGATGAATGCCTGAGTGGACCACAAGGGCCTAGGAGAATCATATCTACAAACATAATAGATTATACAAAACATCATCTATTGATTTCTGTTGTGATCCATTCCACGAAAGTCACTGCAATTTGCCAATGCCTACACTAATTGGGAGATTAGGGAGATTCATTTGAAAGCTAACAACTTGCCTAAAATGCATTACAAAGACCACAATAACAAAGAAACAAGTGTACTTTCAAGAACAAGTAACCTCAATATATACAACATTCCAACCTCAATGGAATGTTGAATCGAGTAGTTTGAACACACATTTTCACATTCTATTTGTATCTAGAGAGGAGATATAAAGTGTCATTTTAAAATTTCAAACATCAGAAGGGTGGCCATAGTATTTTACATGTATGGTGTCATATTTGAACATGATAAGGCTCAGATGCTGAAATGACCTCCAAATGAAAGATGTTAGTGGAAGAATCTTCACTCCAATGGTGTAACTCTTGCTAAATACATTCAATACATGCAGAGTAAAATACATGCCAATATATATACAGTGCCTCAGGACACATCTACATGGACACAGCTATAAACAGTTGCACCTAAAAGCTGAACAATCCCTACAAACAGCACCTACAGATGCACACACCTTGATTCATAAAACCACAAAGGAAATAGATATAAGGTAAGCCCCCCCATAACCAACAAAAGCCCATAGCCAACGCCTATAAAATAGGAGTATATCCTCTTCCATCCCATTACCACCAACTCAACTCCAAATGGAGGTTTGCTACTAGTCAAGACCCATACTTTTGGTCGTTGGTTATGGGGGGTACCTACTGCTCGCCACCCACTGCACAATTTGGAAATTCATAACTAATTCAGTTTTCATCGGAAAAATATGAAATCACTTGGGTTGGAATTGCAAATCTATTGGCTATCACTGAAAAATAATAGTATAATTATCTCCTCCCTCCATATATGCACATTCCTTATACAGCGAAAGAAGGAGAGTTGTACCTTCAGGATTCACAAAGGAAGCTCAGTATCCGCAACATTCCAGCCTCGCAAGAGCAGCTTGGGGCGCACACTTTTGCTGGCCACTTTGAAGGAGACCTGCACATCCAGAGCTTCCCCGGGAACCAGAGAGAACCAGTTGTCGGAGTAAGTCACAGGCAAGATGCGCTTCGTCGCCTCCGGAGCTGCAGCAGCATCGATCACGGTGAAGTAGAGCCCGAATGCAACAGCGTGTGCACCTGGACTTTCAACTCGGATGTTGACACGGCGTGTGGTTCCGGACGTTGGCAATGCGGAGCTGGTGGTTTTGATGGGCACCTTGTTGGTGCGGAACGGCCCGGAGAGCTGGGAGTAGCTGCCGCCTGAAGGGTGCAGCCAGTAGAAGTTCCTGGAGATGAGTTCCCCGGAGGAGGTGAGGCACTTGAGCAACAGGAAGTACATGGGGCGGTCGTTGATGCCGCCGGACGTGAACAGCGGCACGTTGCCCACTGTGGCGGTGGTTTTGGCTGCCACCGCAGAGCCCTTGAATGTGTCGGTGTGTGCGTTCTCGCCGTCCACGTCGAACACGGACGCCTCCACAACGTGGTCGGTCAGAGCTTCTCTCCCTGTGTTGACAATCTGGAAGCAAACAGGGTGACTGTTGAGAAGGAAGAGGAATTTTCATGCACTATAGAACCAGCCTCTTGTTTGTGGAAGAGTCTCAACAGGGAACTCTGAAACGGGTCCTGGTCATTCCTTTCCTCTCGGGTCATGCTCGTTCCTTTTCTTTTTGGAGTTGCTAGAATGTTAGGCTACTGCTTGCTACAATTTGGAGATTGGAGCTATGGACCTGAAATAGCAATGGATTTGGGCAGCAGAGCGCCATGATCCGTACCTCAACGTTGTAGGTGCGAAGATTCAACTGGACGTGCACCCTTTCACAAGCGCTCCGCAAACCGAAAAAGGCTCCCGTCTGGTCAAGCAGGAAGTCATACATCTGGCCCCGCAGACCAGGCCAAGGATTCTGCGTTTTCCATAGCAACAACCCGGTGTACTTTGTCCACATCATGGAGTTCCATCCTTCTATCAGTGCTCGGTACTGAACGTAATTCACAAGCTGTGCCTGCGAAGAGATGCAAGTCAAGACCACAGTTCAAGGCACATCTCAACCCAACCTTCATTAGATGCAGATAAAACTTCATGTATGTACTGACATAACCCCACGTGGTAGATCACCTTCCTTCTTTCCATTGATATTGATCATTCAACCCTTTCCTAAAATGTTTTAAGTGATCCATGTGAGGTTTGATGAGCTCTACAGCAATGGACAGTTTTTTTTCCCAGGTTTAAAACTTTTCCAAGCAAGAGAAATCATGGCAGCAGCTGCTGACCTTTTCACAGAAATCATCCAGGCCTTTGTAGTCACCAAACGCTTCGATTTGTCCAGGGACAAGCTTCTGTGCATCTGCATAGGGGATGTATTTGTGGTAGTCCCACGTGAGATTTGGGTGCTCTCCGTTGGCGGTGACCGGAGGATCCCAAGCTTCGGGTGGAAACGTGGCACGGATGGTCTCTGCTTTGGGGACTCCCACGTTTCCAATCTCGGGGTTGAATGCGTATTCGTAGTAATCCTTATCAAAAAACTTCTCCGGCACTTGAATTCCGTAGGGGCCGTCCCGGAACAGGCCATTCCCAGCCGCAATTCCACTCCATAGCGAACCTTCACCGCATCACCGCAACAGATGACATATGAATCATCCCATGGAAACAACAAGTTGTAAATGTACTGAAGTTGCCGGAGGTGTAAGAAGAGATCCTACCTTGAATGTAAAGCCGAGAGCCGTCCAAGAGAAGGCTTGGATTTTCACCCTGAGACATGATTCTCAGGTTCTTGGCCAGTGCTTCGTTGATGTCATCCGCCGGATGCTGTTCGTTCCCTCCACACCAAAGGGCCAGGCTCGCATGGTTGCGCAGCAGCTTGACCGTGTCATAAGCACAAGTGAGAAAGAGGTCATGGTCCAGAGGCCAATTTGCGTCTGACGGTTCTACCCCTCGTCCGTTGCAGTCCCCTGTTATCCAGAATTCTTGCCACACCTGCAAAGAATTTACAGGATCAGTTTCAAATAAAAGCCTGCCTGCATTTACAAAACGATCCTGGAACCATACCAGAAGTCCACGCTTGTCACACGCCGCATAAAACTCCGGCCGCTCAGCCAAGGCACCGGCCCATATACGTATCATATTCAAGTTCATGTCCGCATGGAAAGCCACTTCTGTCTCATACCGCTCCTTTGAAAGGCGCAGCAAACCATCGGAGACTATCCAGTTGCCCCCTCGGATAAATATGGGCTCTCCATTCACCACGAATTTCCTGCTTCCAGGACGAGTCTAATGAGAAGCAAGTTGGATATTCATCAAAGAAACAAAAACTTTTATATCACATTGCAAAACAACAAACGAGCAATCGTATCTTGTTGTGATGTATTATCATCAGATTGCACTGCCATTGTGTATGCCTTGAGTGAAAAAGCTTAACCTGAGATCTTGATCCTACTCTTGTCAAAGTCTTCTGATTGGTATCGACCCTAGACAAAAAATCCATAGACAAAATATCATATCATGGGCAACTATGAGGTGATTAAGAAGTGACGTACCGGCCATTTGTTGCAGGGTCAATGAATGAGTCTATGTCGCGGAAACCGAATAAGTGGCTCCAAGCGTCAGCTTCGCCGTATCCTTGCACCTCTACCGTGATATCCACTTTGTACAACGGCTGGTCACCCATGCCATTAGGCCACCACAATGCTGGATTCTTGAATGGGAGCTGCATGCCATAGTGGATCAGAGATGGATCAGAGGGCAGTAAACGTCAAGCATAATACAAGCATTTGACAAAGAGGATCATTACCGGGGATAGAGAGTACGCAATGGTTGCGTTACCCTCGAGGACAACATCCTGGCTTGTGTGCACGTGGTCCACAACGCAAAAGCCACCAGCAGCATCATCATCATCAAGTGAAACGTTCAGCTTGACGATAACAGTCACTTGATCAGGACTCGTATTGGCAAGCTCCATGGTGGCCCACAGATCCGCTTCTGTGTAAGAGCTGTGAAGCGTTGCCACCAAGTGGGGGTCCACAATTCGCACTGGCTGTACAAGATGGCATCAATAGTCAAGTTTCATGAGCATATGATGACTCTGAAGCAAGTAACGAAAGCGAGAAAATAAAAAAATACCCCTGTTTGGTGTACAGATACTGCATCCCAGATGCCAGTGTTCCGATCCCTGCAACGAATCCCACCTTCAATCAGTCAGTTGATACCACTACCACAATGGTTCACGACAAGATTCAGGAAAGATAGGTACCTGATAGGACAGATCCAATCCCAGCCTTCAACGTATTGTGCAGCAACATCTTTTGCAATCTGTGAAATGACCAAACACTGATTCAGAGCAACAAAACGGACACTTGAAAACTTGATCAACGCAGAGCTATGATCTTACTTACATCGTGATCTCCACCTTGACCACCTTCAAGCGGTATGGTGCCCGGATGGTCAGGAGGGTGCACCAAAACAGCCAAAAGATTCTCGCCATCCTCGCGGAGCCAATCCGTGATATCAATCGTGTGCCTCAAGAACATGCCCTTCGATAGCACCTTGCTGAAGCCGTTCAGGAACACCTCAGCTTGGTAGTTGATGGCGCGGAAGCTCAACCATACTTTCCCACCTGCTTTTGGCTGCAAGCAAACATAATCTTCATGATTGTATCTGTTGTAACATAAACTGTAACAGATGCTGTCAAGTAACATCTGTTGTATGCTGTCATAATCTTCTAGCGCAATGTTGAGGTCGCTCACCACACTCGGAACCTGCAGCTTGTTGCAGAACCAGAACGTGTAATACTCACGGCCAATTTCGCCGATGTCGGGCACTTTCAAGTTGTTGAGGCCGTAGAATGGATCCGGTATCAGATCGTTCTTCAGCAGCGTCGTCAAAACCCTGAAGCAACGAGAGAATCCATTAGGGGTTAGTGTACTACCAATGAAGAGAGAGGAAGACAAAAGAGAACTCTGCTTACGTTCCAGGCACCACTGCTTCAATCCACGAGTCGCTCTTCAAGGAAGGGAAGTGCGAAGTTGTGAGGTCTCGGCCACTGCACTCCACCTCTGAAGCGCGCGCCGCGACCCATCCTTTGTTCAGAATCATGGGCTGCTGCATTTTGGCCAACACCTTCCCTCATGCGGACTACTACTTCACCTAAGAAGAACAGCTCAAGTGCATCAGAGCCTCAGCTCCGATCTAACGCAACAAGCAAAAGCAGCACTAATCACATCACAACCATCCCTCTCAGCTCGCGATTCTCAAAGAAAAGTTGTGACAAAGACAGGGAACTATCGACCCAATTGAAGATGTGAACAACCGATCGAAACCTCTATCCTCTCTCTTCGTGCTCTCATCTCAAGACCAATTCCCTCAAACCAGATGTGTGACGATCTTACCAACAACGCTGAGGCAGCGAGATGGTTCACAACGTAGCAATCGAACTAACGGAGGAGGAGGGAGCATTATTGGCAGACCCGATAATGGATATCCGGGATGGGTATCGAGGTTTCGGAAAATGACAAAGGGCGCTTTACCTTGGAAGCGAGAGACAGAGTTTTGGTTCGAGTTGACGGTGGCCGCGACCGATTCCTGTCTCTCTGCGCGTGAGTGAGTGCGTCATGGCGATGCGCAGGTTGGTTGTTGCAGCGTCGGGCCGGCGCTACTTGTGCTCCTCGTCTGCTGGCCCTGCGCAATTGGGCGGAGTGCAAGAGCTCACCAAGCCCGCCTCCACCCACGGCGAGATCGGCGAAGTGTCCGGCATCCCTGCCGAGCACCTCAAGCGCAAGGTGGTATTCTTCATCTGTAAACCCTAATTTGGGAGTCATTCGTTTAGGGTTGCGTTTTTGCCGCTGCGAGGGTGGGTTTTCTCTCTGAAGGTGATTTTGGTGTGGAGTTGCAGGTGGTTGTGTACTCTCCTTCCCGTTGCACCACACAATCGGGGCCGGCGTCGAACCAGTGGAAGATCAGCTTCGAGTCTGTGAACAAGTGAGCCATCACTTCACGTGTCTCGTGTGACTCCTTTTTTCACTCCCGCTGATGGTTGTTTTCTGTCTTTGTGTGTGTGTGTGTGTGTGTGTGAGCAGATGGGAGAATCCTTTGATGGGGTGGACTTCCACCGGGGATCCTTACCACAGCGTGGGCGAGGCGTCTCTCAACTTCGATTCCAAGGAGAGAGCCATCGAGTTTGCTGAGAAGTATGGCTGGCAGTACACGGTGAGTGAAGTGCATTCTTCTCAAGTTTCTTCAGTCACTTGAGAGGATGATTCATTCTCACCTTGTTTCTTTTGTATTAGTTAGGGGAGAGGTTGTGCATATGTCATGAAAATAGCTCTTGCAAATCCAACTGTTTCTAAAGAATCCTCTCTTCAAGTAGTTTGAGCACAAAGTCGATGATCAGACAGCTAGATTCCTCAAAGAATACAAAAAATTCTCCTTAGAATTCTACAAAAAATTCAAGAGAGCTTGTTTCTCACCTTCTTGTTTCTTTTGTATCTGTTAGGATGTCATTTCAAGCGGAGTGGTTGTGCAAGTAGCTCTTGCAACTGTTTCTAAGGAATCCACTTCCAGTAGTATCAGTAGAAATAAAATTTTCCATATTGAGCCTCATCAGACAGCTTTCTCGCTAGATTGTTATCTCGTCGGCTAATTTCAAGGAAGAAGAGTAGCTGTGCATGTCATCGAAATGGCTCTGTTTCTAAAGCAATTCTCTTCAAATATCGTCAACTTTCTCCCTGTTTGGTTTATTGTGTGGATGTTGAAGTGGTCCAGGGATAAATGAATCCTTTTTCTCACCTGTTGCTAGTTTTTGATGCTGCAGGTCCGGGAGCCTCACCAGGCAACAGTTAAGGTTTGTAATATGATGAGCACGCCTTTTGATTTTATTGATCTTACGCTTGCTTTGTCCAACCATTTTAAATTTAGTTTTTATATTACAAACTATGAATAAATAATTCACTGCACGGTTGACTGCAGCGTTTCTGTAGTTCACTGCACGGTTGATTGCGTGGTTGATCGATGCATGGTTCATTGCATAGATTATGATGCATGGTTCACTGTGCAGATTATGATTTTAGTAGTATGATTGATGACTGATGTGTTTGATGATGTTGAACTTTGCAGGCGAAGGCGTACGCGGATAACTTCAAATGGAAAGGTCCAGTTCCAGAGTATGATTAGGCCTGAGTACTAGTATAGCAGTTACATGTCTTGAGGCTAGCTTCCATTCTGGTTGATGATGATTCAGGAAAGTCTACAAGAATAAAACCAATCTTACTGTAGTCAAGAGCTATAATTTCTGAATGATTCTGAACTTTCTGGTGTGGTTTTTGTACTACACTGATTTTGATGTTTAGTGTCATGGGTAGTAAATGACTTGTAAATGCTGTAAGTTTTTACTTTTGATATAATTTTTTACTAAGAGCACAACAATCTACATACACCGTTCCGTGAATATAGTGTAGACCAGACTATTTGAAATTTCCTACACTAGTTGAAAATTTACATGCAATTGTTGATTGACACACACTTGCTTGAGAACAAATACCCAATCAGAACTTGGCATGCACATGCTTTGATGGAAATTAGTGTGAGTGATCTACATCAACAATCCCTCTACTCTATATTCAGTGTTTAGTGTACTCAAAGCGGGGATCATAGTGGACATGGTCGGTAAAAATATTCATCAAGAGTGAAGACTTATAGCATTTACAAGTCATTTACTGCCCATGACACTAAACATCAAAATTAGTGTAGTATCTATAAACATGATCATTTTCCATGACAAGAGTTTGTGGCATGACATAAAATTAATGTTGATTGATTTGTAACCAGCATTTCATGTTTTCCACATCGTTATTTTTTTGTGTAGTAAGTGTTCTTTTTTTACTAACCAACCAATGCCATGTGGGGATAGTTTAGGGGAGAAACATACATACCCTACGCCGTGGTCGCTTTCATACATAATTAATTCAAAATGGAGAGATGTCCAAAATTTTAGAAAATATATAGTTTTCATCCAGGTGATTACCCATGGAATGTCAAGGTGCTACCCTTGAAATGCACATGTGATACCCATGTGATACTTAGGTGATACCCTTTGTGTGAATCATTGTGTCAAAGGAAAATAATTCTTTTGACATAGAGGTGTTAAGAGCGACCACTAGGTACAGTACACTTTATACATGTAGGTATTTTACTTTGTAGAATACAAAAAAAAATTCAAAGTTTAGCAAGACTTACACCTTTGGATTGAAGAGTCTTCAACTAACATCTTTCATTTGGAGGTCATTTCAATCAATGTGAACCTTACCATCTTCAAATATGACACCATACATGTAGAATACTATGACCTTCCGACATTTAAGGGTTAACAGATTTCATGTCAGAAGAGTTTCAAGAGATTTGCTACTTTGAACAAAGCCAGGGTATGGAAGGATGTTCTTCAACCAACGACCACCCTAGAAGTGTGAGTGGATTTCATCCAATAACCAATAAGCTTTGGATGATTATTCATCTTTTGAAGCCCTCGTTAGTAGAATTATGACATTTACTTTAGTGGTTTCAAGTGGGGCAGCCACCAATATGGTTGTCAAGATTGCCATTGCCACCAATAATGTTCTAGAATTGATATTTACATTCTTGAGGTCTTCAATGCTTGATTTGTGAAGGTTTTGAAACTCCACTTGAGGTGTGGAGGGTCCAATACTAGCATATTAGTACAATATGTTGTGGACGAAGGGCACATTCTATAACAATTATGGATCACAACTAACTTCACACTTAAAAAATTTCCAACAATTTCAATGTTGGTGCAAAATTATTAATGTGTCACCAAATCTCAATATGTCATGCAATTTCAATATCTCATGTCACCAAATCATGTCACCAAATCTCAATATGTCATGCAAAAATCAAAATGTTCTACGTGGGTTTCACGGAAAGTATAACTTCCATAACCACTATTATAAATAGTTAAGTTGACCTTAAGTTGTTGGTTTGAGGACATGCTACCATACTATACGTCATCCAAATGCCAAAATAATTATGTTTGCTTGATGTAGACATTCGGCACGATAGGTATCACCTAGGCATTACAGAGGTATCACCTTGGCAATACATAGTATCACCTAAACAAGACTCTTGAATTCTCCAAAATTTTGAACATTCTCTATTGGGAAATGATTTATGTACAAAAGTGACCAACAAATAGGATAGTGAATAAAGGGAAGATGGGAAGTTCAAAGAGAAAATAAGGGCCGCTTCACACCTAACCCCCAAGTTGAGAGTCCGTTGGTTTCCACCAATGAGATTACTTGATTGGCCAAAGTCCAGCCTCTTGGCCTTCACACCAAAGGCCAAAGTTCAAAGGCCGTCGTCTTCCAATGTGCCTACATGGCAATACTTTTAGAAAGTTTTGGGGCGAAGGCGACGAACTCTTGAGCAAAACATGGGTCGTCGTTTTTAGTCAACCCAAACTTCCTTCGAGAGTCTGTTGATTTTTTCAATAAAATAATCAAAATTTGACAAGTCTGGACTGTTAGATGAAAGAGGCCAAATTTTTTGGCTGATTTTTTTTGGCTAATTGTTTAGCTGATTTTTTTGGCATAATGATATGGGGTTCGGACTTTGGACTTGGGCTTTGGGGCTTCACACCACGCCTACCCAAAGGCTTCAATATATATATTTTAATGTTTTTTTTTTAATCCAAAAGTTTGGACTCTCACCATAGTTTGGGCAGAATTTTTTACGAACAAACTCTTTGGTGTGAAGCAGCCCTAAGGGCATCCTCAGCCGGCTCCCTGTATACGCTCTCGGTAGGGGCATTTGCAGGGAGCCTGCGGCTTGAGCGGGAGCGACGACCGGGAGGAGGGCCTAGCACGAGGCCCGCCAACGGCGCCCGACAACCTCATGCGGTGCCACGCGGAGACGCTCCCTGGCACGGTCCCTACCTCGAGAAGATGCGCACGTCCTCCTGCCGCTTCGCGCTGCATTTCTGCGCTGATTTATGATCCTCTCACTATTGGTGCCGTTTCTGTTTTAGTTTTTGTGAGTTTCATAGTTGACGGTATGGAGGCATGGAGGAAGGAGGTTCAGGCGTCTATTCAAAGGGCATTAGAGAGCGATGAAGAGGAAGAAGAGTATGAGGATGCCTTTTTGTCAGCAATGGTTGGTGCGGTTATGGAGGAGGTCGAAGGTGAAGCGCGGGTGAGACGCAAGCCTCGTGGAAGTACAATTGGCAGACAATACGTTTTCCGTGACAGGGAAGCATACCATCACCTCTTGTATCAAAATTACTTTGCTGCGAATCCTACCTATGGCCCCGTCAAGTTCCGTAGACGGTTCAGAATGAGACGGGAATTGTTCGTATGCATTATGGATGCAATTGCAGAATTTGACCCATGGTTTGTCCAAGGTGTTGATGCGGTTGGTAAATTGGGTTTGAGCACACTGCAGAAATGCACTGCAGCTATCAGGATGCTTGCATATGGATTGCTTGCGGATGCGTGCAATGAGTATTGTAGGTTGGGTGAGTCCATAGCCTCTGAGTGCATGAAACGGTTTGTAGTAGCAGTGAGAGGGTGTTTTGAGAGTACTTACTTGAGGCAGCCGACACATCAAGATTTTGAGCGACAGATGGCCATCAATGAAGCACGAGGCTTCCTTGGGATGTTCGGTAGTCTTGACTGTATGCATTGGAATTGGAAGAATTGTCCGGTTGCGTGGCAAGGACAATTCCAAGATAAAGACAACAACCGGTTGATTATCTTGGAGGCCATTGCAGATTAGAGCTTGTGGATATGGCATGCATTTTTTGGACTCCCTGGAGGCAATAACGACATCAATGTCTTAGATAGATCACCTCTTGTTTCGAACATGTTGAGAGGTGAAGGCCGTGATCTCTCCTTCCAGGTAAATGGCCATGTCAACCCTCGATTCTACCTTGTTGCGGATGGTATTTACCCACCGTGGGCATGCTTTGTGCAACCAATCACGAGCCAATTGGGGAGATGAAAGAGCACTACACCAAATGCCAAGAAGGTGCTCGTAAGGATGTGGAGCGTGCTTTTGGAGTATTGCAGGCCCGGTTTGAGATACTGAAGAATCATGTTAGACAATGGGATTTGGGCACAATTGAAGACATCATGATGGTGTGTATAATCTTGCACAACATGATTATAGAGGACGAGCAAGGGTTGTCGCTAGAGCCGTTTGCTGATTGGGGGCTTCCGGTCAAGCGGGTTAGACATCCTTAATCATTCAGAGAGTTGCAATTAAGCACCAAGGAACTTGAGAACGTGGAAGCTCACTTTGCTTTGCGCAATGATCTCATAGACCACTTGTGGAGGCTCAAAGGAGGCTTGTAGATTTTGATTGGAAAAATAGGAATACCTCTTTATTGTCAATAGAAATGGGCATTGAGGTTCAAACCTTGGCCGCCATTTCTGTAACCAAGCATGTGATTTTCAGTAAAGCCGGCTTCAATTGGACTTACACTTGCACTATGAGACACGTACATCACATTTGACTGTCCAAAACTAGTAGACCTATTGCCAACATAATTGGCATGCTGCATTTCTACATTGAACTCTGCTCTAACTCTCCCTTGTTGTGACGATGCGTAATGTACATCATGGCTGCCTCTGAAGCTCTGATCACCTCCGAAGCCCTGTGAGTCACTAGCATCGGCTGGAGTGTCCGGAATGCACTCCGTCTCTTCCCAACCGGAGTCCTCTCCATCACCTGATGATGAGCACAAGACGATACCACAAGACAAGTACAGGAGGAGGCCGTGATAAAAACAAAAAAAAAACCATGAGCACGACGTCAGGTGGAGGAGCTGCAACATAAGACCTGGAAATAAAACCACGATGACGACGACGACGTCATGAGGAGCAGCAAGTGCCGAAAAAAAAAGACCCCATGACGACGACGTCATGAAGAGGAGCAGCAGTCTAAAAAGGAAAAAAAAACCACGATGAAGAGGACGACTACATCAAGAGGACCGCTGCTCAGTCAAAAAAAAAATGAAGAAGACGAGAACATGAAGAAGAGCGCTGATGAGCCAAAAAAAAACGACGAACACAGACAACATGAAGAGGAGCGCTGATGAGCAAAAAAAAATGACGAATACACACCACATGAAGAGGAGCGCTGATGAGCCAAAAAAAAACGACGAACACACACAACATAAAGAGGAGCGCTGATGAGCAAAAAAAAAACGACGAAGGGGCGGGGTGACGGCGCGGTTCCCTGTAGAGAGATTGCGCTCCTTCAGTAGCCGTGCATGCTCAAGCTCCTCCAGCTCCGCTCTTCTTCGCTCCGACTGAATGCGCCGCTCTAGACGCTGGATCTCCTCTTGGCGACGGAGGGTGAAGTATTTCCGCGCTTCCTCGGTAAGACCTTCCTCCAAGGGCATCGTGAACAGCGACATGGCACACTGGTCTTGAATCACATTCGCCTTCCGGAGGCTCGCTTCCGCCATGGTCTCCGTAGCGCGCGCCTGCAATTGAAGAATCTTCTCTCTTCTTCTGAGCGGCTAAATCCGCCTTTGCTGCCTTCGAATCCTGCGGTCTGGTTGGCCTCGGGGGAAACCCTTGCGGGCTGATGATTGCGACGTCCTCCTCGGAAGTGCTGCCTGACCCTGTTGCATCAGTCGGCACGTCTGCGGCACTTGTTGGAGGTGACTTGCGCTTCCCCATGACTACACCTCTCGGAGAACTCTCCACCGCAATTGATCGCCGTTGCACGTCGATTGGCGAATCCCACCACCTTGGCACATCCTTCAGAACCTGCCAACAATGCAAATAAACAAAAGCCTTCTACTTGGGATGTCTATCTCGATAAAACTGGAGCGCCTTGTCAACTACATCGTCAAGGGGCGTCTCCGACTCTCTATAGTCAAATACTTGCTTGTACGCCCCACAAAATTTCGCCACGCCGTGCTTAATGTGACCCCATTTTGTGTCTAGCGACCTAGTTGGGCGCACAGGATTTGTGCATGGTTTGTTCTGATTGAAATGAGTAGTGATACGGTCCCAAAACGGAGATTTGCGTTGACCATAGCCTGTAATTGGGTCCTACGAAGTAGCAAGAAAACTTCTACACAAGCTTCTCTCCTCGTCAGCACTAAAATTTTTACCCTTCGGTGTCTTTCCTGCGTCTACGTCTACGTGTGTCATCGTGGCCTCTGTCAGGATGCGTAGCGGGAGGACTGGTTCTCACGGCAAGAGGGGAAAAAGTGCCGAGAGCGGGAGGTCAGATAACGGGAGCGGCACAATGACGGGAGGGGTAGCGAGGGCGTTGGCCCAAGCCACGGACACCCGCGCCCGCCAGTGACCGTTGCGGAGAGCAACAATCACAAGACTGAGGATGCTCTAAGAGGGCAAAACTCATAGTTTGAAAAACCCCGAAAAGCTATTAATGAAAATTTGAGATTGATTTACTTATATTTATTGATTCCCTTTCCGGATAAACAAGGAACTACAAAATACAATATGGTCCTTATCACCACCCTCCACCCATCAATAGACGAATGCAATAATATCACCAACCAACATCTCACCAACACAAATCCAACACATTGGACAAACATACTACTAAACACCTTATCGTCACTACATAACCCCCCCGAAAGACACATAGATACTCCTCACCCATACACCAAATTCCTAGAGGAAAACCAACACCTCTTTGTACACAAAACCTCCCTACACAATGACCTATACAAATTTATTCATAACCAAACCTCACCCCCCTCCCCCGGCGAACTACAACAAAAATTTCCTTACTTTCCGCACAATCTTATCATCGAAGCTCTTAGATGCTTTGAACCAATTCTTGCTTACACGCACCCCACCCCAACACCCGCACACATCTCCCCTCCACCTGTTAACCAAGACAACATAAACAATAGAAACACATATATAACTACATGGAACGCATCATCGTTACACACTGCTCTACCATGCATCCATAACCTAACCACCTACACCAACACCCCACCCGCCATAATTGCCATACAAGAAACCAAACTAACCGCTACTAAATCCACAAAATACATCCAAAAAATATTTCCCGACTACAAACTTATATTAAATAACACCCATTCTCTCACACGATGCATCCAACAACGAAGGCCATATACACCGGCAAGAGGAGGACTACTCATGCTAATACACCAATCACATGCCTTTCCAGGAAACATTACCAAAATCCCCACCCCGGCTAATATATCACCATATCTTCAAATTATTGAAATTACTAACAGACCCCTTCAACCATGGCTCATTCTCCATCTATACATGCCCTCACATACAGAAGACCTGAGACTTATTCCGGAAATCCAAAATTCCATCACGACAGTAATAAATACACATAATAACCATACAATAATACTTTGCGGGGACTTTAACCGAGATATCGCCCTCATTGGACGGCAAAACGGAGGGATTTGTACCCCCCCAATGGACATAGACTATCAATGGCGTAATTATATGGATGAATTAGAATTATATTTAATCCCTACCGATACACAATATTCTCGCCAAGGTGGACTTAATTACACACACACTAGCCTAATTGATGGATTCTACATTAAAACACCTAACCATACCCAATACACATCTAGCACCAAGACCACAATCAACTTAAACTCAGACCACTTCCCAATCCAACTCAATATACCTCACAACACCCTTATAAGTAGACCTCCCACAACCATCAACTCAAATGATATCAGAATACTAAACCCCATCCCAAAAGAAAAACTTGATAACTTTAACACAATATTTTTTGAAAAAAATTCACTACAAATAGACTCCCTTACAAACATTCTTTCTAATCACCAACACCTCACACACATACAATGGCAAGAAGCCTGTACGACTCTTGACAAACTTATTAATGAAATTTCTACTACATTAGAAAAGACTTGTAAAGCGCCTCCGATTCCACAACTCACACCTAGAACCTCGAAACAAGGGGGGTATCTTCCGAGAAAACTAGCAAAAAAATGGAAACAACATCTTGCGACATACCATACCATTCGTAAAACAATTTATATTGCTAAAACTAACCAAAACTGGCATACCCACCCCATACTCTCCGAACTACAAAACCTCCATCACCCCCAAATCTCACAAATACCACTTCCCAACTCCCCTCACGAAGACTGGCTAAAAGACATTGCAACCATTGCTAAAACTGCCAATAAAGAAGCTCGAAAAATTACTACAAAATATGCAAGAGAATGTGTCAAAAAAGCCATTTCTAAATATCGTCAATTATATGAAACTAGCCCAAAAAAGATTAACAAAAAAGTCTTTAAAAATAACATAAATATGCCACTTGACTGCATCTTAGATCAAAACAACAACATTTTAACTAGTCCTGAGGACATCGCAAAAGAAATACATCTCCAACAATCCATAAACTATAGACCAACCACCCCCCCATGCCACTTCCAACCACAACATACACCAACATGCACGTGTGGAGTTAGACAATACCCGTGGCATGATTTGGACGGATTCACTATTGACAAAAGAGGCGAACCAACAACACCTCTCCATACATACTACAACAAAGAGACATACAATATGTGCCTAAAAAATTTGGGAACCAATAAAGCCCCCGGCCCGGACCATATACCTAACTCAATCCTGAAAAACATGCCCCAAGATTCCACGACCTTCTATCATTATTCTTCTCTCACTGTTACAAACAAAAATCTATTCCCGCATCCTGGAAAACAAGCTTAACAATCCTATTATACAAAAAAGGCAACCTAGCCGTGCTGCCTAACCACCGACCCATTGCCCTAGCCAATACCATTTACAAACTATACACTAGTACATTGACATCACTATTATCGGCCTAGGGAGAAATACACCAAATACTACACGAAAGCCAAGAAGGATTTAGAGCCGAGAGAAGCACCACACGACAACTCCAAACCCTCATTGCCGCGCTTGAGGATGCAAAATTTACTAATAAAGACATTTATATACTCTTCGTTGACTTCAAAAACGCATTCGGTTCCATTGACCATCCTCGACTGCTCGCCATCATGAGTGATCTTGGATACCCGGAAGATGCAGTCACTCTAGTTGGCAATATATACTCCCAATCTACCACTATATACACTGGGAAATTCTTTGGTAACACACGTCCTATCCCTATCCAACGGGGCACCATCCAAGGTGACACACTGAGCCCATACCTATTTATTATCTTTTTAGAACCTTTACTGAGATGGCTTCAAAGAGGTAATAATGGTTACACATTTGGCACTTCAAAAGTCACCATAAACTCTGCCGCATATGCTGACGACCTAGCGGCCATCTCCGGACGTCTCAAATCACTCCAAACTCAAATAGACAAAATAGACAAATTTTGTCTATGGTCCGGGATGGAACTTGGGGTCCAAAAATGTGCAGTAACTGGATGCCCAAACAAATCCAAAATAAATCCGACTGCCTTCAAAGCCCTTATCCAAGCTACCAATATCCACTATCGTAACCAACCAATT
This sequence comes from Bryoerythrophyllum caledonicum, assembly GCA_963971425.1. Classification (NCBI taxonomy): domain Eukaryota; kingdom Viridiplantae; phylum Streptophyta; class Bryopsida; order Pottiales; family Pottiaceae; genus Bryoerythrophyllum; species Bryoerythrophyllum caledonicum. The sequence goes on from OZ020515.1 coordinate 7,398,743, forward strand.
CCGGTACTAAACCAAAACCAACCATACATATACCTAGGAATAAACCTAGTCCCATCGTTAAAATGGAAAATTCAAACACACACTACTACCACAAAACTTATTAAACAATGCAATGAACTCGCACTATGCCCGGCAACACTGCAACAAAAAATAAAAATGATTGATACCGTCATACGACCGGGTATCTCATATAGTTTCTATGCGGTCCCCTACTCCATGCCCGCCATAAAAAGACTTGATAAAAAAATCATAGCTATACAGAAGAAAGTATGTGGACTCCCTAAATGTACGCCTAATGTCATAACACAACTCCCCCACGAACTATTTGGATTAGAAGCCTTCTCCCTCAAGAACGCCTATCTACGATGCATTGGAGAACAACTCCAAAATGCACTTAACGACAAGGGAAGACTTGGGCTAATTTACAGTGGACTCCTTCGGCACATCCTTGCCATATATGGAGGTGCACAACACCTCCAAAGACTTAAAAAAACTGATTGCCTAAGGTCCCCTATTACCCGCACACTTTTTCTACTTAAAACAGTAGGACAAACATTCCTAAAAAGCACACTAGCAGATTTCCTACTAGACCCCGCACCACTTGAACAAAATTGGGCAAATGAAATACACAATCTCCCTAGACTTGACCGACAATTATCCGCCAAACTCTTACAAAAACTTTTTTCCGCAAACATTACCGACCTAAAACAAATCATACTACCAAATGGAACACAACTTATGAACGACAAGAGCTACAAAAATTTCTACGGCACCCCTCACAAATTAATAAAAAGTGCATTAAAAATTGCCCAACAATTATTTTGTAAACCATTATGCCACCCTATATGCCCGATCCCTTGCACCACTCACGCCCCACCTTACACACTCAAAGACCAATACATCACTGGCCATAATGACATCCACCCCAACATCAACCTCCCATTAATCCCTCCTAATCCGTCATATTCACGACCACCCACCCCTCCACCCCATATATTAAAAAATCCCTCTATGCACCCAATAAACAACATAACCGCGCACAAACACAGAAAGTACATTGACTCCAACAACATTAGCAAACAATACACGTCATACCTATGCCATTGGTCTCACAATAACACCACCTACACCAAATGGCTCCCGCAAAGGAACCTTTTTCCCTGGCACAATCCAAACGCCTCTTCACACAACACCAAAATCCTTACACAATACTACCTCTGTACTCAAAACAGTTATTACCAGAATATCATACAAACACACCACCCCGAAGCACAACCTCGTGACAGAAGATTTGTCACGCCACCTTTTATCATCCCCCTCCTTAACATCTTTACAACCGAATGTAACCCTGAAACTGACATCATTGCACAGACAAACACAATCAGAATACAACAAGATAATGCCAACATATACGAAGACACTGGTAGATACCTAATAACCATACCACTCACTAGATTACACTGGTTGTGGAACCAATATCACAACGCAATACAAACCCCCATTAATATTGAACCAATACCCCAAACATTTGAAACCGAAGTTGTCTGGCTATACCAAAGATATAAATACCGAATCCCCAAAAATGACCCCCTTAAAAATGCACACTATACACTACCCGATCCTATCTTGGACTACCTTATTACATCTATGAATATTACACACTCATACTTCTCATCCCCCATCACATGCTCCACAAAAATATCAAAATTCTACTCTCCATTTGAACGAGATAAGATCTTTGGTTCTCTTGGGAAAGCTTTTGATCATAGGTGGAGTGGAATAGGCCTTGCACACCCTCACAACGAAGAAGAAACACTCCAAGCAACGCACTGGGCACGCCTAGCGGCAAACGATGATCCCAACCACAACATCACCATTATTATTTCCCCCGACACTCATTGGTACCACAATCCTAATCCCCACTTAGGCCCATTCCCGGACTCTCACATCATAGTACTATTTGAAGCCGACTCTATGATATACAAAGAACCCACCATACCACCGCAAACACAAACACCCCGCCTCGAACCCGCAAACCTACGCATTCTATGTATACATCACCAAAGTCGAGAAATAGGTACTCTAGAAAACCTTACTCATCTCACCATGCTAGCAAAAAATCTAAACATTAACAAGGTATACACCGCAATTGCCCCTCCCACACACACCCCAATCCGTGTAAACCGGAACAAAAAATGGTCTAAAACCCCCCACACAAACATCTCCGCACTACCAGCCACTGAATTCAACCTCCCACTTTCCAACTACCAAATTAATACCGTCCCTAAATTTGACCCCAACTTCAGCTACTACACTGATGGTTCCTTTAAAGAACCAACCGAAGTAAGCCCAGGACACTGGCACCGAGAAAAAGCTGGATATGGTGTATATAATCTAACCAAACAAATAAAATTAGGTAAAAGACTACATGGACTCCAAAATATTCTAAGAGCAGAAATGATGGCTATACACAAAACCCTTAAGATAATCACCATTCAATACCCAAACGAACCGGCTCACATTTTTACAGATTGCATAAATATATTATATCTCCTTAATATTCACATAAAACACCCCACTTTACACAACAGTCACCCGGACAAAACTATCCTCACATCCATGGTTACAATGCTCCAAAATCGAACTCAACCTACTACACTCCACAAAGTCCGGGCTCATGCTAATATCGACGGCAATGAACAAGCCGACAAACTCGCTAAAGAAGGAAGAGAGAAAACCCACAAAAATGCCGAACACCCATATGAACACGCCCATGCCACCCCATATTACTTTCATAGATATGAATGGCCCTCGATGGGCGAAACTCCCGATAAAGGTCCCATACGATTCTTGGACAAATACCTCAAAAAACATGACCTTATAAACAACCTAGAAATACTTACAGAAAATTTCCCCAATATTGATAAATGGACCGGCAACCCAAATATCCACAATGAACTGTTCAATAATTTTTGGAAAAACCCCATAATTACGGACTCACAAATCACATGCCTAATCAAATTTCGTACCGGACAATACATGGGAAATGCCCGCAAACAACTCTTTTTCGGTATAGAAAGATTTCCCACAATAACATGTTCAATCTGCAACACCACGGACCCGGACACATGGCTACATGTCTTACTCAAGTGCCAAAACCCCCATATACACTCACTAATTGTCAAAAGGCATAACAAAGCAGTATGCGCTATTCGTAAACTACTTATATCATCAACCAAATCCCGGTGCTTCATACTCATGAATGCCGGAACCTTTAATGACAATCCACAAGAAAACACAGTCCCACCCTGGCTACTACCATGCACTTGTCACACACAAAGATGCCACTGCAATGCGAGATTCAAACCGGACCTTTTATGTATTAGAGGACTTTCATATGATGACCCCCCACCAAACCACATAGACCCAAGTCTCACTATCCAATTTGTTGAATTCACATATTGCAATGATAGATTCTCCCAGGACACTATTACTAACAAAACAAACAAATACCAACCATTATTGGAAGATATTCAAGCACTGGGATGGAAAGTAGATCCCCTCATCGTCATCACCGCAGGTGCTAGAGCCACCACCTTTACCCCCTCAATGATCACCCTTGAAGAAACATTTAAAATCCCCATCACTTCAATCAAAACCACCTTCTCAAATATTAACACTATCGCAATACAACATGCTATGTCGATACTCCTGCATAAACGTAAAATAGAAAACAACCAACCCCTTCCCGATGCATCGAACCCCCCTCCATAGATTCACATTTATGCTTCACAGTATACGCCCTCTCTAGTTTGGAGACGTGTAGGACCTTGGTCGCTTGTTATTGATTACTTGTTACTGGATACATAGTGTCTACCTCCGAAAGGGGGAAGTAGTTCCAACTCACTAATTCCCTGTCCGGTGGACTTGGTCTTAGTAGTGGAACGAACGGACACTTTATTCACGCCGGCCTCCTTTCTGGAAACCGGCGTTGTTCTTCTTGGTCCTTATCAACACAGCTAGGTTCAATGAAACCCGATATCTTAGATCTCCGAGCCTCAAATCTACTACAGTGTTAGATAACATCACTTGTGACGCTTTTAGGTGCGCTGCCCCGAGAAAATGCCACGTCGGACTGCAACGGCACCGGCATTCCCGCCCACGTCGGACCATCGTCTCCAAATTCAAACTGCGCACCCGCCACAACAAAGGCAGATCTCAATGTCCGTTTGGGTTGATAGCTGGGTAACATCTATGTGATACTACCCCAATACCATTGTGATAACTGTATGAAACTCAGTCACGAGTACACGGGTGATACATGGGTGCGGATCCTGTGTGCGAGGCTCGAGCTTCCCTCGCAAACCCTCGGCGATGGCGGAGAGCGAGTGAGGTTTGCGGAGGCGGTTTCTTTCGGAGCGCTACTGCGGCAGGCGGGCGTGTGCGCGCGGGAGGAGTGGATTGATTGGAGGTTACGCCATGGGGACGCCGTTGAGGCAGCGGGCGAAGTCGCCCGGGCACGCGCTGCTGCTCACGCCGAACGACGATGAGACGGAGCGAGCGCAGGTGCGCCAGGCCAGAGCCGCGGCGCTGCGGCGCAAGTCCGGGTTCGGATTGAACGTCGGCGCGGCTCTCTCGGCGGCCGCGGCGTTGGAGGACTCCAATGTGCTTAGTCGGGAGCATATCTTGGAGCTTCACAATAATTGTATCAAGCTCGCCGCGGAAAATGTACGTTATTATCGCATTATTGTCTGTGATGTTAAGGTTCTTCTTGCTAAATGCGTACGATACACGTTACTGCTCTCTGTTGAGAAATGAAGAGCTCTATTTTGATCGTTAGGAATCGGTTTTTTTTTGGTGTCCTTAGTTTGAATTTTTTCCATTCGACGTTAATTCATCTGGCGCATTTGTGTCGAGTTCGCCGCGGAGAGTGTGTGTTTATTATTTGAAATCTTAGTTTGCTGTTCTATCATTGCGATTGTGATGTTCACAGTTGTAGCAAGAAAATGTTTCTGCGCGAGCTGTTTGGTAGTCAGGATGTCACGTGCGTCTGTGCCTAGATTGTGGCAATTTTTCTTACGCTTATGCTTGTTGTTTCGGGCATGTTATTGCAGCAGGCTAGGAGTTTCTGTTGAATGATGTGTAGCAGGTGTTGGAGTTTCTGTTATATGGTTGTTTAGGTTCAGGAAGTTAAACCGTTGGTTGAGTTTCCCAGCGATTCGGCACTGAATCATTTTGAATTGTCCTGTTCTATGCAGAAAATCACGCAGCGCAATACTTGGGACTTGAAGTTGATTGATCACCTCAGTGTGCTTGTCCAAGGAGATGATGATGAAGACGACACCACCAACTTTCAGAAGGTAAGTTCTTAGTATAAACAATCTGCTGATATTTCTGTTCTGTAAGGTTTCTTGATGCCGCGAATGAAGGAGGTGCCTTCGCTGATAATTTCTCTGCTTGTAATTTGTGAATCGGTAGAGAATTACATAGTTCACATCCATCAGTACAGCGCGGTACTCTGAGTGAAAGTGTTGGCACATGTTTCTGGAATAATGTGGCAGGCAAGTTGCACGTTGGAAGCAGGCGTTAAAATTTACTCAACGAGAGTGGATTCGGTGCATTCCGAAACTTACAAGGTGCTTGGTGGCCTTAATCGTACTGCTGGAGATGACAACGGCAACGGTGAGTATTCATTGTTTAAGCCTCCGACAATTTCTTCCGTATACATGTATCCAGATGTGCAACCTTTGCGGTGCATGTCGTATCTCTGTTTGTCACGAAGATATTAGGACCGGAGTATGTCCTATGTCCGGGATGCGTCCTTTGATTTTCGGTGCATTAACGGTTGCTGTGTGTTGCAAGTTCATGTACTGTAGTTTATGAAAATGCTGGAAAAGAAGTCTACATGTCTGAGAGCTTTAAGATTTCATCTTGTAACATCTCGTTTTCAGTTATGGCCGGAGATGTGGACGCTGATGGTAACGAAGTTCCCAATAATGAAGAGGAGCACAAGAAGAGCACGACCAGGAAAGTAAGCGCAGATCCTCGCCATTCTCGGAGACTAAATCTCCTGCTTTGCAGCATGATGTTCTCCGGCGATGCGAAATGTTCTTGGGACGTTCTAAACTAGATTGCTGCTACTAAGCTTCCGTCCGAATGCTTTGAATAGCAACGGTGATCCCACTTGCTAAGATAGTCGTTTATAATTGTACTTGAAACGCTTATGACGTGATTAGAGCTTTCTTGCTGACTTGAGGAACATTTTTCGATTTCTCAGACTGGGAACAACTCAAGTACCTTGGAAGCATCATTTGACTCCCTCAACGTCAAAAAATTTGATGGTAAGATGTTTTCTCACACTAGCAAAGGAGGCATTTCACTTGCTGGTATGTACAGGTGAGGGTACATGTCATTAGCTTCATCAGATAAATTATGCCTAGATAACGCAGCTTAGTGCCAAATATAATCTCTTAACTGTGTCGGTAAATTGGGGTGTGCAGTGGCTTTCACGGTGGACCCACTTTTCCAGCAAACATCAGCGCAATTCGATGAAGGTGGAGCTAAAGGTCTGCTCCTTAATACTCTGACCGTATACCAGGGATGCGAGATCGTGTTCGATTCTTGGGAGGTTCCTGAGAAGAGTATGTCGGTTAAAACTAAGAATGATTCTGAACGGCATGCTTCAATCAACTTGTCCTTCATGAAGGGTAAGTTATCCCGATCTCTTTGCATGGCGGGGTTGTAGTCATAAGTCAATTTGTGTGGGATTGCTATGGTCCTGATTGATTCATAACCTTGAATATATTTGTGCTTGCCGGGCTATGCTTCACAGATAGTATTGATGCGATGCTGGAGACCATACGCAACGAGACCGAGATCTCGCCTTCTTTGAACGAGATCGTGAAGATGATAGCTGATCCTTATCGAGCAGCAACTATAGCAGAAGATGCCGCTAGGCAATCCTCTGGTGCTGTTGAGGACGAAGAAACAATATCACCTTGGCAAGATGGAGTTGCTGGTGAAGATGATGACATTGATGGTGATGATGTTTTTAACCAGGTGGATCCAAATGAGGATCAAGAAGGGAATTATCCTGATGGAGAGTTTAATGAAATGGATGATGACTTTGGCATGGATCCAATGCCTGAGCCAAACCAAGATTTGGAAGACGAAGAGGTACGTGCTACATCCCTCAAATAGTACCCTAGCATCATCCTTTAGAGTTAGGTTTCATACAAAAACCGGAAATTCAGTAACCACCCACTACTTTATGAAGCTAGTTTGATCATGTTATATGCTCTTTCGACGTGTTTCTTTTTTCCATTGACACTTGCCACTACTGTTACGAGTCTGCCTTGAAACCGGTGCTCTCGCCTACTTGCTCAGTCGCTCTCTCACAAGAAACATTTACGGTGCAGCATGAGCGGTTGCCTCAGTGGCATAGTGGTCTAAGCTGTCTACCTTTCCGTGGTCGTACTGCCATTTTCAGGGGCTTGTTGGAGGAGAAGGCGAGTACACTGAGAATGGGAGTGTACTCAGCAATTCAACTGTCGAATGGATGAGTTCTGGCTTCGGCTTAATCGATAAGTCCAACGCGTGGGCTGGTCCTGATCATTGGAAATACAGGAATCCAAGAGGTACTTGACTTTTCTTGCAACTCATTAGTGTAAAGCAGTCCTCGGTTCATCATCATTTTTTATTCTTTTGTGAGACTAATCATTTATCTCCTTGCGGTAGGATCGTGGCATTTGATTGGAAATAACTAGCATAATCCCGTATCATTTTGTTGGTGTTTTGTATTAGCATAAAAACAGCCAGTAAACAATAAAAATGCACTGAATACTTTTGGTAGATTTTTGTGTCATCTTATTGTGACTGGCTTGTTTGCAGATGGCCAACGTGCGCAGAGTGAAGGGGAAAATACGGGATCCACTAAAGTGAAAAGGAAGAAGCGCCAACCTTTCTCGCTTGACTTCGAAAATCCCTCGGAAATAGATATGTCACTTTTTATGCCAGCTGAAAACATTCAATCCACACTTCTTATACAACGTGGTACTGCTTTCAATGGCCTTCTTCCAGAGGACGTGCACTATGAAGCTCTGAATCTTGTGCACCTTTTCCTTCGACCATCTGTTCTGGTAAGTGATCCTCTCGGCCATGTCTTTCTCAATAATCAAGATGTCTGACGTACTTGTTTCAATTTTGCTACTTTAATCATGTAAAGCAGTGTTCAAGTGCTTTTGAAGTCTATGCTGAGGCCTCTACCTTTTTCATGCAGTGTATCTGGAAGAGGGAACGTCAAATTGCAGGTAACCGTCCCTTTCAAAGCAGATGGTAGTAACTTGGTATACGGTAGTTTTCTTTCTTTCCTTACTGCAGTACCACTTACCCGTGTTTTCTGTACAGATGGTCAAAAGCAAAGGGGCTTGTCGGGAGATTTTGCACAGGACTTTGGTAACGATTCTGGAAACGAGTGTGGAATGGATGGATTCCAAGGTGACTGGGCTGGCGATGATGGCGATGGTGACATCGAGGACCCTTTTGGCACTGACCTGGTTGCGGCTCCTCGCAAGGTATGATTTCCACGCATAATGTAGGGCAAGTACTAATCTTTTTCTTTCTGTGAGGTAAGTCAAACACTGATCTTGATTATTTGGCGTACAGATCCAGAAAGTTGACGTGAATTACGACAAGACTTCCAAGCAAGTCGATGTGCGTATTTTGAAAGAATCTCTTTGGTCCAACCTCCAGCATATCCAGGCTGCCATTGAAGTGGTAAGTATCGTCTTGCAAAATGTGGTCTGACGTGTTTATTGGTTGATGTAGTCATCTGTTGGTTGTGATTACAGCGTTTTTGTCCTCTGCTAGATTGCGTCTGGGTTTGTAACTCTTGCATTCAATCGAAACTGAAGATTCTAGTTCCAGTTTATTTCCAAGACGGTCAATAAATGATAACATTTTTTATTTTTTTTATGTACCAGGACGAGCCCGAGGACACAGCAGCCGGAATTCCTTTCCAAAATCTGCTCAACGTTCTCCCAGAGGATTGTGCTGCTGCTGAGCGTGAGGACATTTCCGTGCAGCTGTGTTTCATTTGTCTCCTTCATTTGGCAAATGAGCATAATTTGCGCATCACGGACTGCCCAGGTATGGACGATTTGAAGATTTTTCAAGTTGAATAGCTCGTGTAGTGAAGACCGAACGTTCAAGCAGAATTCTAGCTGTACATTATTCCTTTGATGTTTGCCACCCTTTCGCAAATTTTCAGTTCCTGTAAATGTTCAGTTTGGTGTTAGTAGATTACTTGGTGGATTAGATTAAATCCACCTTTCCGTAGAAAATTCAACACTTGTAGACAATTTCTCGTTGCTGCACTGTTTTAGAATTAATTTACAAAGACAAGCAACCCTTCTCTGCTTGCTTTTGATGCTCATCCCACTCTTAACCCTTTAGCGCCCAGGAAGCCCAAAATGGGACTCCGGAGGTGCTAAAACTCAATTTGCATAAAATCCTTGAGGAATTAGGCTTTAAGATACAAGGTTCAGATTTGTACACTCATTACACGTACACTTTCCAACAATCAGATCGTGATTTGGATTTATAGAACTCTTGGACAAGCTAGGAAGACAATACAAAATATACCAAATACACTAAAATCCACTGAATATAGTGAGTACTACATGTATGCCACATATTATGTTGTATTTCACATGTGCACATTGATTTTGGTCTTAAATTTTGATTGAACTTCGTCTTTGAGACATTCTTCATTGTTTTGTGATTGTTGATCTCTCTCCTCACATACCAAACTTACGTTTTGATTCGAATAAGGTTGGAACATCTTTGTACACAATCAAGTAGAAAATAGCAAAAAAATCACCAATAATTTTGTATAAATATTTTCTTCACATATGATATGTCAATGTGAAGCTATCAACCTAGTGCACATGTGAATTGCTCTATTTCAAAGTAAAAAAAATCTTGCAAGAATCTACTGATGGTTAAAGTAGCACACCCTCCAAATTCCACAGTTTTCACTGCCAATATACAATATCTTTAAACACTGTAATCTATTCCATCAACCGTTGGATGTTGTACTAAATTTCCTCAAAGTTTAGGTCATGGGTTAAGATCAATTTTGTATGGTTAGATATTAATATTAGGCATTGTATTTCCATAAAATCCGGTTCAAAGAAAAAAATCGGAAGAAATCTTGGTTTTTCCATAAACATCCATGTGCAGTAAAGGGTTAAGGAAAGTGATTTCTGTGAAGTGGGGTTGTAATGAAATGTATTCACTGTGTAGATGTTGTCATGCATGATCTATTATGCTTGTAGATTCTCCCAAGGCCTCGTGGTCCACTCAGGCGTTAAAGGGTCAAGGCAACATATACGATAGGTATTTTGTGTAATGTTGAGGTTGTTTTTAGGGTAACTCCTGACTTTCTAGCCAATTTTGGCTGTTTTTGGAGTAGTCTAAAACAATAAGCTATGAAGATCTAAAGAAAAAAATAGTCTACTTTGTTTGGATAATTTAGTCATATTTAAGTTCAATTTTTATTTTTAAAGTAGCAAAAACATTATAACTAGTAAGTAATGAACCTAATTTTATTTATTTGGTTTGACCTCTTTCAATGTTTCCAATATTACAAAACTTAAAAGATGAAAATAGGGTTTTAAAGAGCTTTCAATGTTCATCTTATTTTACTAACAAATTTGTTCTTTTGCTTTCAAGTCTTTTAAGGAGTTCATTGGAAATTGAATGATTACCATTCAATCAAATTCTTTGCAATCACATGTACAATGTTGAAAGGGTTTAAAGATGAAAGAGAAAAAAAAAGCTTCTCTTGTATATACAAATTGGATATTAGAAAATTCACAACCAAAAGTTTCAAAATTGAACACGATTATTCGATTTCAATCAGATCCATCATTTTCAAAGTCAACTAATCTTTTGGAAGATAAAGAACAAACATTGACTAGCTTCCAGAGCTATACAATTAAAGAACCTCCTATGTATTACAAGTCTTCATCAACATATCATTTAGGAGATAATGAACAAACAACTACTAGTTTCCAAAATCAAACAATCAAAGAACCTCCAATGTTATACAGGTCTTCATCACTTAACATGCCATCAAGTTTAGCGTGGCGATTGAAGGCAGTTGAATTTCACCCAAATGGACCATCAAAAAAAGAATTAAAAGGCTGTGTTGCAAAACTCAAAGAACTATTAGGTTGCATAATTGTTATCATTTTAAGATCACAATACATATTCTAATAAGTACATTTATTTTTGCAATTGATTTAAAAAAAATTAATTGCATATTATTGTATTAAAAAATTAATCCTTATTTCATCATTTTATCTCAATTTAATTTGAATGATCAATTGATTTTTATAAATTAATTGAAGAGTTTAGGATTTGACGACCCAATTGAGGTTTATTATGAGAAACAAGAGGAATTGCTAAAAGCATATTTGGAAGTAGATGATATAAATGAACATGGAGGGTATATTCCAACTTCAAGTCAAGTTAAGTTTCTAAATTAATTTTTAATTTAGGTTTTTTTAACCTAAATCAAATAATATTTCCAAGTGATTAATATATATTTATTAATAGTATGATTTAAAAATAAATATCATATTTTCATAAACATGAAGATAAATAATTTATTATATTAGGAAGATCGTCTTGCTACCAAAAAAGGAGAAGCTTTCGCAATTAATTTATCAAATTATGCAAATTTAGTCTTACTAACTTTTAAATTGTATGCTTCAATTACTAGTATGTCCATGGCCATCATTGCCTCAACAATGGATTCATTACTTGACTTATTGTCGGGTGCTATTCTATGGTGGGTTGTATATTCTATGAAGAACTTGAATAAATACTTGTATCCTATTGGCAAAAAGCGTAGACAACCTTTGGTATGTTACCAAAATTCACAAATATATGAAATATATGTTTTTTATAATACGGTATACTCAAAATATATATAAGATTTTATTCTTTTAATTAATTCAGAAATTTATATAATAATTTAACTTTTAAAAAAAACTATGATTTAAAAGAAATTAAATATGTACTATGTTTATTTTACATCAAAATAATATATTTTCTTAGTAAAAATTTGACATATCTTGTGCTTCCATAACACGATTCATTCTTAAATCGAATCAAACATTTATGATGACTCGTCAATGAGAGGGATTATATATTATAGATTTTATAAATTCAAAAAAATTCAAATGATTTTTTTGAATAAAATTAAATAATTCATATATAAATATATAAAATACTAATATTTACGTATATTTGGCAGTGCAGGGAATTATGATATTTGCATGTGTAATGGCTATGATGGAATTAGAAGTAGTTGTTGAATCTTGTCGCAAACTAAATTCTTCGGTATGGCTCATTTCATTACATTTATTTTATTGTTAAAGATTTTGTCAATTTGTATCAATAATAAATTTCATGTACTTTTTGCATTAAAGATGGTTCTTTTAAAAAGAAGCCATCTGGATAGAAATCATTTGAACAAAAATTATCTCAGAACTAAAAGTCATGAGTATACCCTAAACCTACTAGTTCATGAAATGTGATTAGGATCACTCTTCAGATCTTGGAACTGGATCAAAGAAAGCATGGGTGATTGGCATTATGGTTGGCGTATGTGTTGTAAAGTTTATGTTGATGATACTTTGCCGCATCTACCGGGAAAATAATGAAATTGTTAAAGCTTTTGCCCAAGACCATATGTTTGATGTCATGACAAATTCCTTCGGCCTTGCAGCGGCCCTTCTTGGAGAAGCTTATGTGTGGTGGATTGATCCTTTTGGTGCTATTTTGGTGAGCTCATCTTTTCATGTTCTTTGAAGTACTTTCAATTGATGGTACAAATGATTCCACTTTATCGATTCCATCATTGCTCGGAATTTTTCTTCTTCTTCTATTCTTTAAATATTTCATTTTTTATTAAATTTGTACAATTTGACTCTAAATATTTTGATTTAAAAAATAATAATTCAAAATCTTATATTTAATACGCATAAGAAGAAAGATGAGAAGTTTCCAGCCCACTTAGAAGAGTAGTGTGAATGAAGTGTTTAGTTGTTGCACATTTCACACCACATATAAGTACAATAAGATATGTCTAACTTGACCAATAAGTTTACAAATAGAGTGATAGAGTTGATTGTTGATAATATTTAAATATCTTCAACTAAAAATAATGTGAATTTTGAGTTCCAAATAATGATGCATTCAACAATAATTAAAGTTGCTAAATGTAGAATAAAAATGACTCTTTTATATTAAGCATAGTTGATAAAAAGATTGATAGTGTTTTAACATTGATTGCTTGCAGTTAACACTTTATACAATCAAAACATGGACAAAAACACTCTTGGAAAGTGCCCAATCTTTGTCTAGCCCTTCAGCACCTCCGGAATTTTTAGCAAAATTGACATACCTTGTTTGGAACCACAATAGGGCCATCATGAAGATAGACACCATTCGTGCATATACATTAGGAGAACAATATTTTGCCGAAGTAGACATCATATTGCCTAAAGATATGTTGTTATGGAAAGCCCATGACATTGGAGAATCTCTTCAAAACAAATTAGAAACCTTACCTGAGATCGAAAGGGCATTTGTGCATCTTGATTATGATGATAAACATGTCTTGGAGCATTTAGGACATGAGGATTATTGAATCTTGGAGAAAGTGAACGGTTGCTATGTTTTCACTTCATGGATTGTAATTGGTGTATATATGAAATTTAGAGTTGTTGATTTGTTTAAAAATTGTTGGTGTAATAGTGAGCTCCCTCTACAACACTCTTGTTTGTTTGTTTGTTTGTTTGTTTGTTGATTATAAAGAGCAGTTGTTTAAATGAAGTGACTTATGGTATAATTATGTGGAATGTGAGGAGGGCAAGCCGGTTGTAATTATGAAATGATTGTTGTAATATATGCTCTTGTTGTCAGGGACACAAAAATACTAAACAAAAACTCTGGAAACTAGAAAAAGTTTTGAGAGGAAAATTGATATGAACTTGGTTTAACAAGATGAGTACACAAAAACAACAAGAGGGTCAGCGATGGCTCCAGGAGATGCGTTGTCAAGAATGAAGAACTCTTCACTCTCAACCCCTATATATACCCTAACCTACAGTAAATGGGAAGCAAATCGAATAATAAAGTAAAAGAAGTTCTAAAGAAAAAGGAACTCTAAAGTAAAAGTAATGTAGAAGGTTCCAGAGGTTATGTCCCTAACATTAACCCCCATTCAAGGGACGAGTCCCAAGAGGAGCCCTAGGCTTATCCGGATAAGTTGATGAAACTCCTGTACCAATTCCGGCACGTTCGCAAGATTATTGACTGGTTTGCACGTCCGTTTGTTAATATCATAACCGTTCCAGTGCACCAAATACTCCAACTTGTCTCACCTTCATTATGAGTCCAGTACTTTTTCTACCTTGTATTCTTCGTGATTTTCAATTTCAATATTTGGTGGCGATTGTTGTATTCGGGCCTGGAAAAGACAACTCTCGATAAGGTTCTAAAAGAGAGACATGAAAGACTGGATGTATTTTCATGGAAGCTGGTAGCTCAAGACAACATGCCAGTGAATTGATTTGCTTCCGGATGAGGAATGGTCCCAATCTCCGGTAGTCCAACTTGTCACATAGCTGCTTGGTCTTGATATTCCGTCGAAGAAGCCATACTTTATTTTCAACTTGAAAATCATGTGCTTGATTGCAAAATTTGTCTGCGGATTTCTTACATGACTCTTGGGCGGATTGCAGTTGAAGTTCAAATCATCTTGAATTTGCAATAGTTGCCTTGCAAAGTCACCAGCTGCCGAGTTACTATTCGCTGGTGAACTCAACAGAACAAGTATTGGGTGATAGCCATAGTTGGAATAAAATGGTGTTTATTGAGTTGAAGCATGAAGAGTATTGTTATATGCAAACTCTGCTAACGGCAAGTATGCCGTCCAATTGTCTTGCTGGTAGTTGATGCTGCATCATAAATATTGCTCAAGAACTTGATTAAGCCGTTATGTTTGACTGTCATTATGAGGATGGAAAGCTGAAGAGAGGTTGATATACACCTTCAATATCTTGAATAGAGATCTCCAAAACTTTGATACAAATTGGGTTCCCCGATCAGAAAGGATATCGTCTGGTAGACCATGATATCAATACACATTATCAAGAAATAGTCTTGCCGTGTCTTCACTTGACGAAGATTTCTTGCAAGGGACAAAATGTGCCATCTTTGTAAATCGATCCACCACAACAAAAAATGATGTCAAATGAGTTTGATGGCAGCAAATCTGTAATGAAGTCCATAGATTCCGAAGACCAAGGTCTAGGCGGAATAGGCAATGGCTATAGGAGTGTGCACGGATGATGCCGAGGATTCTTGGACTTTGATCAAATATCACAAGAGGTAACAAAATTCTTCACATCTTCCCACATTTGGAGACACAAAAAATCTTTGGAAAGAAGTTCCAAAATCTTGTTGTATCCAAAATGACCCGCAGTTGGGAAGTCATGACACGATTGAAGAACGCGCAATCGTGTCGGACCTTCAGGGATAAATAGGCGTTCTTCAAAATATATAAGATCTCCCTCCAACTTAAATTTGTCGTCTTTACAGAGGCAACCCTTGATGTCAAGGGCCACATGATCCTCAATGGTTGCGATGCGCACTTGGTTGAGGAAGTCAACATCAATAGGTGTTGGTACACTAGTAGCGCAAAGGCCAGGATTGCTATCTTGTGAGCGGCAAGTGGCGAGCGTAGAGCAGTGATTTTTTGAAATTTTTTTGGTAGTGTTTTTTGATGAATTTGGAGAGGGTCGCCTATGGCCGTGGGTTCTATTTAAACTGTGTTGATATATGAAAAATAAACAGAAGTTTATGACGACGATGGGCTTGGACATATGAAAGTATGAATAGTTTAGGATTGATTACAACAATTCAATTGAAATTGAAAGGGACGCTAGTGGATGAGGATTTAGAGTTCAGGGTACTGCGACAAGATAATAGACTAGGAAATACAATGGAAAAAACTGAAATTATATGGTTTAGGGTGGCAGGCAGTATCCATGTGATACCTAGTTCATACCCTTATAATACCTTGATGATATCCATGTAATACCTAGGGGATAAAAATTAGATACCATGGAGATACCCGTTGTGTACGAACCACTCTAAATTGAAACATTCCAATTCTTCGACTATGGTTGTTTAAAAAAAAGCAATGCCTAAGATACAAAGCATGTAAACTCAGAGGACATGCGGCTTGGTTACAAAGGATATTTATGATTAATCATATATTAAATCATAGATAGAACAAAATATTCTCATCACGCAGCATGACATACAATGTTTTTTAATACATATGTGAAAAGAATGGGATTTTGACATGAATGAAGATGACTCACGATGGGACAGGTAGAAGGTCGGCTGCTAACTAAGGGTGAAATGCCCATCGCCAGTGTCACCGCTGGAGGGACTGCGAATCCTCCAAATCCCCCTAGTTGAGTAAACAACTTTTGAGGCCCCTCCTTCGCCACCAACGCCGCGAACTCCATGTACCTCTCCTTTGTCTCTTTCTTCTCCTTCTTTGAACTCTCCTTCTCCAGCCTAGCAGCCTTCCTCTCCTATTCCTTAATTACTGCCTTAGCCGCTTTCTCAACAGCCTTAGCTTTGGCCTTCTCGGATTGCTCCTCAGACGCTGCCAACGGAGCTGCCAATAAGGGAAGTACGCTGCTGGAAACAGGAGGAACCGCAATGGATTCACAGGCCACTCGTAGCTGAAGCTCGTCTCCAGGGGTGGGATCCACCTCCCCCATCTCTAAGTACCACGGGCATTGGAGGAGGTGGTGCACAAAAAACCGACGCCTCTGAGTATCTGTGAAGATACACTTGGGAGCAGAAGTATCTATCCACTTTGTGTAACAGATGGGTAGATCTCCGGCTAACAAGGCTCCATGGGCCACGAGCACTCTCCAAAAATATCGCATCACCGCTCGCTTCAGGACTTTCTCGCAATCATCATGCACCATAAACTTCTCGCTCTTCGTGTAGGAGCCCCCCTTTCCGATGTGAGTAGAAAACACCTTAGTCCACAATGTCATGCTCTTTGCCTCAATCCATTTTCCAATGGAGGGGATGGGATTTGGAAGCCCTTCAGTCTTAAGGACAATGTTGTCCTCAAGGAGAATCTCTACGTAGAGCTTCTCAGACTCTTCTTCTAGTTGTAAAACGAAATCCACATAGTTAGGAAATGATCATAGAACAATCATACGAAAAAGATGTGAATGTCAAGAAAGATTGGACCTTACCCCAGCCCAAAACGCTGCCTTGTCAATCCAGCCACAAAGAACCTTATCCGATGCTGGCGACGCGGGGAAGTTATACTCCATCATGCTGCCCTTGCTCATGTTCCACCACCTGCACCAGCGCGGCTTGAACTTCGCAGCTACCCTAACCGTGGCAATGAGCTGGAGTTTCTCGGGAGTCATCTCGGGCTGCACCTGCTAAACATCAAAGTGACGATCCACCTAAATCACAATATCAACCATTAGAGTAGTATTTAGAAGGCCATAAGTTAGGAAATCATTATGGAAAATGATAAAGTAAATAACAATTACCCTACCTCTTTGAAGAAATCCTCCCTGTTTGTCAGGTTGGCAATTGCCAACATTCGAGTAAGCATGGTCTGGCAAGTCGTCTTCTTCTTTTGCACAGCTTCAGTGCAACGACTCACCAAATCTGCAGCACTTCCACGCCGATCTTCACTAACACCCGTGACCAAGTGATCCTTGAACTGCTGGATCTGCTCCTCTTCAACAGCACTCAGGTCCCGGTGTGGACAACATGAGGTTGTGAACATTTTTAAAACTTCGAACTTGAATATCCAAAAGAGCTGAACGGCAAGAGCTACCTAGTCTTTCTAGATCATCACGTACCTCATACATGAGCTTAACAAATGCTTCGAGACTCATATGATACCACTTTTGTTGTCCCTTCTTTGCCCACTCAAAGACACTGACTTCGTAATCTTCATCGCTGATGAGCCCCTTCAACTGCTCAAACTCTAAGAGGCCGAAATGCTGAACACGTTTTATGTCGTGTGTGAGGTGTTGCACAACGTGATCAGATTCTTTTTGCCTGCGACAAACAAAAATTCATACATGTTAAATGAAGTACAATAGTTGTAGCAACTTAAACAAACAAAATTTGGAGTAATACTGATCCTACTTACATGTTCAAGTCGGTCATCAGATTGAGCAAAATGTGTCGGTTCTCGATAGTGGGCTCGATAACCACAGCTCTAACGTGCACGTTGAAGGTGACATTGGATGGGTGTAGCTGGGAAATGGCCTCTGTCCAAGCCATATCGCGATGATTGCCATCCCACACGAAGAAGAACTTCTCTGAAAACATCGAGTACTCCGGACGAGTCTTCAACAACTTCTCGAACTTCCTGTCTTCTTCTAGCCATAGCTCGGACCACGTTGACCGGTCTGCTGGTAGCACCCGCTTCTCCGCAAGGGAGAAACTCTTCACTGACACATAAAAACATGGGGATCCAGGCCGATATCCCTTCACGAACTTCCCCTTCAGTTTCTCGACATCGCTCCGAAGAAGTAATCTAACCTCAGTCATGGGCACCATACGGCAAAGGGGAATGGAGAGATCACCAGCGTTGGAGCAGATGCTGCTCTGTAGGATGTTGTAAGAGGTCCCACGGATGGACCTCCGCAAAGACTGAAGTGTAGAAGCTAGCCCAAGCTCATCAACAAGTTAAGGGACGGTTGCCTCGTCCTCCATAATCTCGAGGACTTCACGCGATGAAGTACTTGTAGGTTCCATTGAATCAACCTGCAATACGAACTCATTAGAAACCGAAGCCATTTTTTGAATCCATAAGAACAATATACAACAGTAGACACATCTCTCATTTTGCTCTAGACACTAAATCTCCTTCACCATTCACTCAGTACTCCTTCCCAATTCACGAGCACACACTTAACAAACATCACCCCACCCGACCAACAGCCTAGTCCATGACATGCCCTACCTCACCATTCACTCGGACGTGCAGCTCACCTCCCAATTCACAAGCACACACTTAACAAACATCACCCCACCCTCTAAACAGCCAAGTGCATGACATGCACTCCCTCACCATTCACTTGGACGTGCAGCTCACCTCCCTCATCTCCACCACCAACCCCCCCTCCCAACACCACCTAACCTCGCTCTAACCTAACTGGACCTCCCTACGAATGATGAAAACAAGAATCAACGTGCCTGAGCATGCACATTAATGTGCATGCAAATCTAACATGACAAGAAGTCTGTGATGACGCATGACGAAATCTTCTCCAGCTGGGAGGGGATTTCAGAATTCTTCAATAAACCATGACCCCTGAAATAGGCTTTCGGATCCGAAAGTCAATTTCAGGGATCATTGAATTTGGTAAAAATTCTGAAGTCCCCTCCCTGCTGGAGAGGACTTCGTCACGCGCAATCTCACATTTTGCATTCAGTGCATGAATGATGAATGCCGCCTCAGCACATGCTAAACATGCAACACAAATATCACCCCACCCTCCCCCTAGCCTAAATCACACGACACTCTCCCTCACCATTCACTCAATACTCCTTCCCAATTCACGAGCACACACTTAACATACATCACCCCACCTGACCAACAACCTAGTTCATGACATGCACTCCCTCACCATTCACTCAGACGTGCAGCTTACCTCCCTCATCTTGACCACCAACCCCCCCTCCTGACACCACCTGACCTCGGTCTAACCTAACTGGACCTCCTTAGGGATGATGAAAACAAGAATCAAATTATGAGGTTGACTTATTTACTTGAAAAGAAACAACAACAGAAGCAAGAGAAACTCTATGTTTTCTATTTTCTATTTTTTTAAATTATTTTTTGGAAATCAACGCATGATTTTTAACTTTTGAAAAGTTTTGGAGTGCCCCAAATATGGCCCTCGGATCCGAGACCCATTTTGGAGGCCCTCAAAAATTTCAAAAAACTTAAAAGATCCCAATCTAGCAACAACAGAAAATCCCAAAATATAATTTATATTTTACAAAGAAAATTTACTCGATAGTTGAAGGTAAGAAAGTGAAGACAAATATTATTTTTAAAGAATTTTTTGGATTTATTTTCATATTCATTTTTGTTTATCAAACAATGTTTCTAAAATTTCCAAGTTTTTCACTAGCTCAAAGGGGAGTTTTGGATCCAAAGGCTTTCTTTGGGCCACTTAAAGGTTGAAAAGAGTTGAAAATACATGTATACTCTTATGGAAAAAAAAAATTCAAAAAATGAAATTGATAAATTGACTCAGATTATCTGAACAGAGCAACAACAGAGGTAAACACATTTTGTGTCTTGATGATAAGTTAGATAGTTGATATTTTTTAATAAATTTTTGGGTTTAATTTCATATTTAAGGCTTTTTAGCTAGCACGCCATCTAGCAGTTTGATTGTAGTAGCAATAAGGATGTGCCTATAGAATATCAAAAACGAACATTTTTATTCCATTGAACTATATGCCTGCAACAAAGCACCAACAATAACATTCTCTCAAGTACCCAGGGTCAACACATTCCCATGTGCAAGGTATGGAAAGAATCCAAGACACAAGAGGAGGTTGAAGCACAATACTAAGTTATATAAAGGTGGTGGTTATCTTTGGGTGCTACTGCCGAGAGCAAGCGTCTTGCTCTTGAGGATTGGATGGCAATATAGACAATGGGACTGCACAATGCAACTTGTGAGTACTCTTAATGCCTTGTACATTTTGGAATTAAAAACTTTTTAGAAATCTAATTAGAATTTACATAAGAATTGTTGTGTCCTCGCAAGATCTCACGCTTGATGAAAGAGCAGGCATGCCATCTTTGAGCCTTTTAGATACATTCTATTATCATTGCCTCGTAAAATTTGAAACCACCATGAGGTGTTTGTATGCGGCTACCATGGACAATATCATTCGAGCTTTCACAAAAATCACTTCATATTGAGCCTAGTTAAAACGTGACACGATGAAAAAGGTCACAACATAGGTACACTTTGGTAGCAATCCATACAATGTTCAGGTGACTCCAGATTTATTACAAAAGTTGTTCAACACTTTCCTAGGCCCTTCCAAGACATGCAGACTAAAATGTGCGGAGATCTTTAAGTCTACCAAAACCAAGCTTGACATGCCACTCATGTCAGGCCACAATTTTCATTAATTGGATACGGTGAATTTCTCTAATCCACAAGATGGAACAAGAGTGACTCGAACAAGTATAGAAGAGGCCTTCAATGGACTAGATTCAATAGTTCTACATACAACTTCAGTGTGGAATTGGTGTGTGATCCATCAAAGTGGTTTATTGTTCGCATGCCGAAGAAATTGACGCAAATATGCCAAACATTGTATGCTCACATTGATGAGAAATGCGCCACTCGCCACTCGCCATTCACCGTTCACAAGATAGCGTTGCTCCCATCACGGACTACCCCGCATGTACGTGCCCAAATTTCTTGAAGATGTCAGCAGAGGCGTTGGGAAAGAAGGGGCAATGGAAATATTGTAAGCTTGTGTACTACATCTTACGTTACTTGTGTAAACTGGACTACAAAAAAGACCTGTTCATGCATGCTCCAAGCTACAGCTTCAATGAAGTTATACGCATACTAGAGCTTGCTAATATTGCATAAATCGCATGATGATGTGTGTCACGGCATAAATTTTAATACTCTTTCTATATCTAGATAGTTGATGTGGTGTCAATATTCCAACTGCATGACTGTAGGTAGTAGTTTATTTATTTTTGTTTATTTTTCAAACCGCAGAGGAGTTGTTTTGTTGGCAACTTCCGACAGTTCCGTTAGATAGAGCCAGCATACCACAACGGGGATTCGAACCCTACACCTTTCCATTTGGAGAAGTTGGATAACTCTCACCATTACCCGGTAGTTTAAGGTTTACACAGACCGTTGGTATTTCTATAGAAACATCTTATGTTATTGCTTCAAAAAATAAATTATCTTACTCCACATCTAGTACTCTAGCACTTCATTAGAAGGTTATGTTTTATAAATTGCCATCCTATATAAAAGTACAAATGTAATCCTCAAAAGAAAAAAAAAGCACAAAGATTAAAATTCCATGACATGCATAAAAACATGGAAAAAAAACTATCAATTGTCAATGTATCCACTGCTATAAGGTACTTTCATAATTTAGAAAATTTTGCAACATTTAAGGCCAAACTTCACAGTTGTACCAATTATCGAAAAAAAATGTGACACACCTTTGAACTAAAACAGGGAACTCTAAAAGACCAAAATAAAGGAAAAACACGTAATTTTGCAGTATACCACGGCTATAGGGTATTTTCTAAAATTAGAAGTTTTTGAAAAATATGTCACCAAAATTTGATGATCTGCTGAAAAAATCTCGAATTTCATTTTTTTCCCAAAAAAATCATGAAAGAATTCAAGATTTTAGGATTTTTTATGCTCACCGCTCGCCGCTCGCGGTTCACCGCTCACAAGATAGCATCGCTGGCGCAAAGGCAAAATAATTCCAGCTTCAACAGAGTTATACACTGTTGATCAAATGTTGCTTCTCCAGCCTTGGGCGCAAGATACGATCTCCTCGATAATGCATCGGATAGTCGTTGTTGCTTCCCCAGTCGATAAGTCATGACAAAGTCAAATCGTGATAGTGATATATTCCAACGAGCTTGACGCTCATTTAAATCCCGAGATGACATGAAATACTCCAAGTTCTTGTGATATGTATATACAGTCACCGGATGCACGGCTCTTGCAAGGAAGTGACGCCATTCTTGAAAAAAATCCACAATAGGTAGAAGTTCCTTGTCGTGGATCTCATAATTAATCTCAGCAGTAGAAAACTTCCGAGAGTAGAACGCATTTGGATGGAGCTTTCCATCTTTGTCTATTTGCAAAAGTACAGCTTCCAAAGCAGAATCCTTGTCATTAATGTAAAAAAACATTTTAACTCAAGTCAAACATTTTTATACATTTTGGGCAAGCGAAGAAAAAACTTCATCTTTTCTACATAAAACCTCGAGATCTTCATATTTTTCACTTTTTATTCTTTCTACAACAATATGTGGTGTAAACCTTCTTATTGACCGTTTAGATTATCATTCTAAAACACATTAAATTCTCAAAGAAATAAATCGTGAATTGACAATTTTTAAACCTCCACTCCTTGCACACTTGTTTTGAATATGCTACACCCCTTTTCTACCTCTAATAATTGTTGTATAAGGATCTAACATCATGCTCAACACAATGGTTAAAGATTTAGACCTTGTGTAATGCAAAGATTTAATACCAAGTGAAGTCAAGTATGCTCATCCACTCAACGCAGGGAAGAAAATGAACCATTTTCTTGACTTCAAACACTATAATCTTTCAATCCGTGCAATCAAAGTGTATGAAATTTTGTGAGTATGTTACTTAGTAAATCATTATGAAGATCCTACGGTCAAAAGGATAAATTTAAGGTTTTATTTCCTTCCTTACTCATTGCACTAGAATCAACAATTTTGAAGTGTTTTTGGTGTGAAATTGTTACGGGCCGTTAGGCAGTAATTTAACCTTAATATAACTTTTTTTACCATAAGATCCTACTTCTACATGAAAAGAAGGTTAATTTCTTTAGCTTTCATTTTTTAATCTATTCAATGAGTGGCATACTGTACGTTAATTGAGCAAATTAAATCTAATTTCATGTTTTGTATTGTTAGAACATTTAGGATTCAAATTGATATAAAAACCTTATCATTGAATAGAATTTTTAATATCATCATCAATAATTTACTTATTTTATCTTCAATTTGACATTCATCCTATTTTGGTGGATATTAGAGACCTTTTTAATTCTCTACATTAATAAAATGGAATAGGAGTACTTTAAATGTTTTATGAAAATTCACTTTTTAAAATTATGAAACGGTTGCGTACAAATGCATGTCAAATTACGTGGATTCTTGTGAATACACATTTAGATTGTGATATACATTTTGTCAACATATTATACTAAAAAATGTTAAAATGGCCTCATGCATGGATAGATCTAATCAACCTAAATGACAATCCATATGCTACATGAAACATCAATTTTGACATTCTCTTGAAGTGAAGTTGACAAAAATAGTCTTATTTATATATAATAAGAAGTTCCGGTATATAGATGTGGATGTGTATATGTATGTATGTTTATATGAATGTACAATACATTTGTACATGTATATAAGTAACTACAGAGATGGTTTTATATATGACCTTTGATAACTTCATATTCTAAGACAACTTCATATGCAATCAACATATAGTTTTACTTTTCAATATATTAATATATTGTTTTGCTAGTGTACAAATCCAATAATGGTATACATGATGTTAATTCTTTATTTATTAAATTTAGGAGTAGTGGAAGGGTGCAACATGTTCAATAAAATTGTGAAAGGGATAGAAATTCAAAAAAGCCCATATACATTGAGAAAAACTATTGCTTAAAATAGATTTAGTTTTTATGTGCTTCATAGAATGGATACAATTATTATGAATAGTTTAGTGGAGAATAGATACATTAGAGTTGGATGAAGGAAGTACAAATTGCAAGGGAGTTGAATATATCCAAGTATTAATTCTACATTTTTAAACAACTTCAGGAACCATATATTGTGGCAAATTTGAAGTAGGCCTCAGTAGATATTCAAGCTAATAATTGTTATATAAATGACCATTGACAACCACTTGGACGTGCAGTGGCACAATTCAACATATGTTACATGTTATTTGTTAACATTTGCATCCTACAACAATTTTTTTTATAGCAATACACTATGTTCCATTGGCCTTGCAAATTTACTTTAATATATTTAACTACAATAATGGACCTTTCAAAATGATATTAGGGTATTTGAAGGTTCTTCATTGATGAATCAATTACACAATATTTACATTACAAAATATTAAGATTTGAATCAATATATTTTAATTAAAAATTTATCAAAATCTTAATTTTATTTTTAGGCTTGAGTATGATATAAACCAATTAACTATATGCCATCAAAATATCAAGTATGTCAAATGGAAAGTCATAGTAGTGATCTCTATATTCTACCTTTGATCATTTTGAAAATAAACATCTACTAAATTTTTTAATTTTTTGATCAATTATAATAAAAGCGGTGGTGCAACTACATGCACAATTTTGGCAATCCATCAGTAAAGCCACGTGGAGGGACCATGGGGACTGAAAGAAGGACTAACTTAGAGATATTGGCCAATGTTTCCGAAGTGATTGAGAACTTAATTGGGGATTGTCCATGCCCATTGGGAACAACGGAGATCCACTAGTATTTAATAAAAACAATCCAAAAACACCTAGAGAGATAAAAACACAATTTCAAAAATAATAAATATTGAAAAGGCTTTTAATCTTTAAAATGGTACACAATGATGACTTGACTTTCCAAAAAACAGAAAAGCTCTTAATGAAGAACAATACAAGTATCCACAATGATTTATGCCACCTTTGCAAACAATATACGTATCTAGTATACAACACACTTTTAGGAAAGAACTTTGATGGCCCAAATTGGCATTCATAAATATGTTGTATAATCAATTTTGTTCCCAGATATGGTTCCTAAAAGTCCAGGTTGGCCTCCTCATGCCAACACCAGTTTCATCGTAAAATCTGATATGGCTCCTAACCAAACCATTTGATTACCCTCTTCTGATTCACCCTTTTAACCATATTATTACCACAACGTTCCCATTGTGTTCCCAATGAGTTCCCATGTTGTTCCCCAAAGTTCCCCAATGTTCCCAAATGTGTCCTAGCATTCCTCCCGTTCCCAAAGAGTTCCCAACGCATATACATTGGGAACCAATTTATACTTTTAAAATTTTATCCAAATTTACCTTTTGTTTAGTGAGGCCCAGCACCAATCGTTAGGGCCCAAACGCATGCACACATGTGCGTGAGCTTATTCACAGAACACAACAAGGATCAAGGAACAAAGTTAGGAAGGCAACCAAATCCTTCACAAACCTTGATGTCAAACTATGAGAAAACATGTGCATCTCAAACATACAGCAACGTATTCAGGGAGTGACACACAGATCACCGACAAATATGTAACCACACCAACAAAGCCAATACATGAAGGCTAATCACCACTCACATGAAACTGATTCAACATCGCACACGAAATGCAGAAACACAGAGTGACTTCAACTGCACATGACGTATGAATTAGTTGATCTTCGCGCTGCTTTAGCATCACATTTAGACCTCAAACGTGCAGTTCAAACATGTAACAGCAGACTAATTACGATTCACACACGTACTAACTCTTGCTTAAACTCATTCCAAAACTACAAAATCACCGTCACCTGAACATGCACAAATGAACAGCATCGCACTACGCAAACACACACGAGTCTTCAAACCTTTACAGAAACTGAAACATCAAATGAGAGGAAGAGGAACCGGAACCTCACCTTGATCGATCTCACTCATGGAAAAAAACATATGACACTCTCAATCGATATTCTCATACAAATAACGATCAAATGAGAGGAAGTGGAACCGGAACCTCACCTTCATCGATCTCACTCATGGAAAAAAACAAATGACACTCTCAATCGATATTCTCATACAAATAACGATCAAATGAGAGCAAGTGGAACCGGAACCTCACCTTCATCGATCTCTCACATGCGAAAACCGACAGCCCCGATGACACTCGTAATCAACCTCATACAAAAGAACGATCAAATGAGAGGAAGAAGAACTGGAACCTCATCTTGATCGATCTCACACATGGAAAAACAGATGACACTCTCAATCGATATTCTCATACAAATAACGATCAAATGAGAGGACGAAGAACGGAAACCTCAACTTGATCGATCTCGCACATGCGAAAACCGACAGCTCCGATGACACTCGTAATCAACCTCATACAAAAGAACGATCAAATGAGAGGAAGAAGAACTGGAACCTCACCTTGATCGATCTCACGAATGGAAAAACTGATGACACTCTCAATCGATATTCTCATACAAATAACGATCAAATGAGAGGACGAAGAACGGAAACCTCAACTTGATCGATCTCGCACATGCGAAAACCGACAGCTCCGATGACACTCGTAATCAATCTCATACAAAAGAACGATCAAATGAGAGGAAGAAGAACTGGAACCTCACCTTGATCGATCTCACGCAAAGAAAAACTGATGACACTCTCAATCGATATTCTCATACAAATAACGATCAAATGAGAGGAGGAAGAACTGGAACCTCACCTTGATCGATCTCACGCATGGAAAAACCGACAGCTCCGATGACACTCGTAATCAATCTCATACAAAAAAACACGATCATATGAGAGGAGGAAGAACTGGAACCTCACCTTGATCGGTCTCACACATGGAAAAAACAAATGACACTCGCGATACAAATAACGATCAAATGAGAGGAGGAAGAACTGGAACCTCACCTTGATCGATCTCACGCATGCGAAAACAGATGACACTCTCAATCGATATTCTCATACAAAAAAAAAGGATGATCAATTCACATGAAAACTCTCTCGGCGCAGGCCGGGGCGGCACTGATCCGCAACCACGGCTGGCCGGCGCTTTCAGCTTCCTCCGGCCTGCTGAGCCCAGGCCTGAGCTCTAACCCTAGCTCCACCTTCATTCCCTTCCTGCCATCTCTATGCACCCCAGGATGGGCTTCATCGCTCTTGGGAGGATCGGGTCCTCCCTCTGCATCCACGCCCCAGGAACTCGCGCGGGGCCTCTTGTGCGCGACCTCTTGCGACCACGGCTTCATGTTCTGCAACGAAACGCCGAAGAGCTTGGGCGGCGCCGCGGAGGAGGAGGTCGAAGCGATACCTGACGCCATCTCCCGGAGCTTCCCGTCCAGGAAGGAGAGCGTGGACGCCCGGGGAGTGGCGGAGTCGGAGCGCGCGGAGGACGTCAGGTACGCGGAATCCACGGACGGCGGCCGGAGCGATGAGTCCTTGAAGCGCAGCAGCTCCGA
Source organism: Bryoerythrophyllum caledonicum (assembly GCA_963971425.1). Taxonomy (NCBI): domain Eukaryota; kingdom Viridiplantae; phylum Streptophyta; class Bryopsida; order Pottiales; family Pottiaceae; genus Bryoerythrophyllum; species Bryoerythrophyllum caledonicum. Next base: position 7,426,915 of record OZ020515.1, read on the forward strand.
GCGCCGGGCGGCCGCTTCGATCTGCTCGGAGATCGTCGCCTTGTGGTCCGCGAGCGTGTGCAACCTGGAAAGACGATGAGGAACACCGAATAAGAGGAGGAAAATCGATCCGCAGCAGGCAGGGAGATGAGGATCGATTCAGCATGAGTACGACACTAGCAGGCACAGAGAGATGAGGGAAAGAGAACCAGGCAATGAGATGAGGGAGTTTTCTCAGGGTTTTTTGTGCAAGATCGGCTTCAAGAAGCAGGCGGAGCGATGAGGAAGTTGTCTTGGAATGTGCTGTGCAAGGTCGGGATCGTGAAGCAGGGAAGGAATTGAGGAAGATAGGGACCAGGCAAAGAGACGAGGAAGTTTTCTCGGGAGGTGTGCGAGATCAGCATCGGAATGCGTGCCATGAGGGAAAATTGATGGCAGACGTGATGATGCGGTGGATTGATCAGTCAGATTTGGGTACCTGGTGGAGGCCGGGAGCTCGGCCTGCAGGGAGACCTTGCTCTGCTGCTGGAGGATGAGCACGAGGTCGTCGTAGAGGCGGCGCAGGCGCGAGAGCTCCAGCAGGAGCATGCGGTTGTCGTGGCGCAGGCGCTCGTTCTCGTCTGACATGAGCGTGGACGCGCCCTGCGGCAGGAGGATGGTGCTGGGGGAGGACAGCGGCGACGGGAACGGCGACCACGGCCCGCCCTGATCCTCCCCGGACGAGTTGGTCGGCGACGCGGACTGGCTCCCCGGCGCCCCGCCCGCGTCCGACGTCGCGCCCGAGCCGTACTGCGACGACTTCCGCCGGTGGATCTCGCACAGCAGCTGCTTCTCGCCGCGGCGGAAAAACTTGTTCGCAAACTCCCAGTGGTCCGGCACTATCTTCCTGAATCCCTGCAAACAACAACGCCCGGCGCTCAGGCTTCTCGCAAACCCACTAAAAAACCCTATTCTCTTCCGCATTTCAATTCCTTCCTTGCACCAATGCGCACCCGTAGGTTCTGCGCATTGCATTGCTCACGCTTTCGCGCTCTTCACTGTTGGTTTTTTTCCCACTGAATTATTCAACTCACATAGGTGTTGAGCTGCCGAACGAAGGAAGAGAAGTTGTTGTGCTTGAAGTAGTTGGGGAGCAGGTCGCGCGCGAACTCGGGGGGCCGCCACACGACGAACGTCGTCTCGTCCTCACCCCACGACACGATATCGTCAGTAGCGGGATCGTCAACGAGGTGATACGTCTTGGTGAGAAACGGCGCAGGCACCGTCCGGTGACAGTCGTAAGTCAGCAAACTGCCACCCTCGCCGGTCGTATTGCCGCAGCTCACAGCGTCCAAAGACAACGACATCCCTCCCTCTCAAACCGACGCGCGGCACTCACATCCTCCGATGCTCCCACCTCTCAAACCCACTCCACGAATTCCCCGACGCCCAATCCATCTCCCGAACGCGGATCATGACGACCCCGCACCTCCCCGAGCTTGATCTGAAGCGGTTTCCATGCAGCAGCAGGAGCGCTCAAGGCACGGAGCACTAGGAGGTGGGGGAGCGGGGAAGCGGTTGACCAACCTTGAGGTGGGGAGGGGAGGGGCGATGGCAGAGGCGGAGTGCAGCTCATGAGTGGGGGCGCGCAGACACCATAAATGCGGCGCGGCAGAGCATTTACTGGCAAAAGGTTCCCCTCGCAGCAACCATCACCTTCAAGGGAAAGGACACGCCTGCTGCTGCTGCTGCTGTTGCTGCTGCTGCTGGTGCTGGAGCTGCAGCCTCGCTTGCCATACAGTCTACTTGCGTCGTCCTTCCTCCTGCTAAACTACAGCTACTGCCTTGGGAGGGACGGCCACCCTATACTGCCCGCTTCTACACCCTTCCTAGATCTTAGGATGGGAATGTAGCGTCACTTTTTGCACCTTCTGAGATTTCTGGATGAAGATGTAGCATCACTTTTAGCACCGGACGATCAAACTACACTAAGCATCGCATTGAGTGTAGTCACATAAATAGTGTAATTACCCTACTACACTATTTGCGAACAAGTTCACAATTAGTGTTAGCTGCGGCAAGCTTTTTCATACACTAGTTGTGCACAAGTTTTTTTTTTTTAAAAACACCCATTTTTACTGCCATTCACATATAGTGTAATGTTTCACATATAGTGTAATGTTTCACATTTAGTGTAATGTTGTGTCATTACACTAATTGTAATTCTTACGTTTAGTGTAAGGGTTCGTATTTAGTGTAGACGACAGTAAATGCGATGTTTAGTGTACTTGTTATGGAGAGATACATTTAACCCTTTAAGCTACTGCCTTGTAGGGACGGCCATCCTATATTGCCCGCTTCTATACCCTTCATAGATTTTAGGATGAGAATGTAGCGTCACTTTAAGCACCGGACGATCAAACTACTTGTTATAGAAAGATTCATTTAGCCTCTAAAGCTATTGCCTTGGAGGGACGGTGACCCAAACCTAAGCCCTGACCTAATACTGCCCGCTTCTATATCCTTTCTGGGTTTTAGGATGAGAATGTAGCATCACTTTTTGCACCTTCCTAGATTTCTGGATGAAGATGTAGCATCACTTTTTGCACCGGACGATTAAACTACTTGTTATAGAAAAATACATTTAACGCCTTAAGCTACTGCCTTGGAGGGATAGCCACCCTATACCGCCCGCTTCTATACCCTTCCTAGATTTCACCATGGGTCCATGGTAATGTAGCATCACTTTTTGCACCTTCTTAGATTTTAGGATGAAGATGTAGCATCACTTTTAGCATCGGACGATCAAACTACTTATTAAAGAGAGATGCATTTAACCCCTTGAGCTATTGCCTTGGAGGGATGGCGACCCAAACCTGAGCCTTGACCCAATACCGCCCGGTTCTATATCCTTCCTAGATTAAGCATCACTTTTTGCACTAGACAATCAAATTATTTATATTATGATAAGACTAGTGGACCTCCCCCTCGTTGTTTGAAATGGGCCAAGGATAATGCCCGATTAAGTCAAAGTAAATGCCTATTATTTACTTTAGATACCCGGGTTGTCTACCTCCTACTGAACTACAACTAATGTCTTGGAGGGACAACCAGGCAAACAAGAGCCCTCACCTAATACCGCTCACTTCTATATCCTTCCTAGATTTGTGATTATAAATGTAGGCTCACTTTTTGCACCAGACAATCAATTTACCTATCATAAAAAGATACATGTTTAACCCTTTGACCCTTGAAGACCTAACGGCCATATATAGGTTTTTTTGGCATAAGGACCTTGTAGCAAGCGCTACATGCCACCTCAAAGGAAAAAATACACCTTGATTTAGGAGGTGGAGGAAGATGGGCATCTATTGAGACCATTGCTATGACAATCGATGCAAGCATCAGCAAGCTACAGTGATTTCCGTAAAGTGGAATCGTAGATTGTTTTTGTGCTAAAATGTATCCCAAGCATAATTGCCATTGTGCATGATCTAGAACAATCTTAGACTATCTCTGGCCAAAAAACCTCATCGGTTTTAAAGGGTTAAGGACGAGCAACCATTTCTGGGTCGTTTCGGAACGATAATCTTGATAGCAACTGCTACAGGCCACCCCCATGAAAGACTCACACTATGGTAAAGAGGTGGTAAAAAGATCAACATCTATTGAGACCATCGCCACAAAAATCGGTGCAAGCATCGGCGAGCTATAGTGATTTTATGAAGGGGGGGTTGCAATGAAGTGTACCTTGCACGTAGACGTTGTTTTGCATGATCTAGAACACTTGTAGACTCTCGCAGGCTAAAAAAGGTCATCGCCCTTAGAGGATTAACCCGTTAAGGACAAGAAGCCCATAGGTGGTCACTTTTGGAGTGATTTGCAAATTTGGTAGATTGATACTTCTGAATCTTTGTTTTGATCAAATTACTTATTATAAAAAGATACATGTTTAATCCCTTAAGGTCAAGAGGTCCATAGGTCGTCGCTTTTGGAGTGATTTGCAAATTTGGTGGACTAGTACTTCTCAATCTTTGTTTGATCCACGGCCTACGTTAAGGTCCAAGGATCTGTAAGCTTCCAACAAATGCGGTGAGAATGTGACAGGCAAACAATAGTGATTTCCGTGATGACCAATCACAATGAAATGTACCCATTTTGTAAATGACAATCTATTACACCCGTGGAATCTCCCAGAACTAGTCACCCTCGTAGGCGTGAAAGGGTTAAGGATGACAAAGGCTACCAAGTTAAAACATCATGAGTTTGTTAAAAAATTATTTGTGTGGTATGAAATTCAGAATGAAATAAAGTTTTTGTTAGAGGAAATACATGTATTTAGATCCCTTTCAAAGTCTAGGAAGGAAAACCTCAAGAAGTTACTGAATGCTCAAAAACCACACCAGAGTGGTAAAAACCATGACTACATGTTTGAAAACATTGTTACACTTTCATTCTGCTTCTTACTCCTAAAACCATGCACTTTTTGGTCACTTTATTGTGCTTTGTTTCATTGTTAGAATAAAACTATAAACACTTTCATTGCCTTGATTGATTGAATTCAAACTTTAATTTGAGGTATGAAGATCAATCATAAATCATTTATAATTTGGTAAAAGTGTGGATGAGTTAAAGTAAGGAGTGCATAGTTCCAAAAATTAATCACTTGGCCAAAGAAGTACTATGGCGGCACAATATTTTGTGGGAACATCACATGGTATGTGAAAATGTGATATATGGTGTTTTTATAAATAATTATTATGTCATCTTGAAAAGTGTGACCATTATGTATAATATGGCTAAAGAATGAGATATAGTACTATTCAAGAATAATGCTTGCAAACAACTCTTCTTTGGAATAGAAAAGATTCCCATGTATAACATATTCAATATGTACAAATACGGATCCAAACACATGGCTCCACATACTACTCAGATGCCAACATCATCACATACACTCACTAATTGTCAAAAGACACAACAAAGTGGTGTGGAAGATTTGAAAGTTAAACATATCTTCAATTGAATCTCAATGTTTCATACTCGCAAACGCCAGAACCTTCAATAACAATCCACAAGAAAACACAGTCCCCAAGTGCCTACTACCTTGCACATGTGGTATCCAATGATGCCAGTGCAATGATAATTTCAAACCAGACACATTCTGTATCAAAGGACTACAGTACTGAGACCCTCCACCTGACCACATAAATCTAAAACTAACTATCCAATTCATGAATTCAAATATTGTAATGATAGATTTTCACCTCATACACTTGAAAGTAGAATTAATAAATATCAACCACTTATTAATGACGTCACTGCACTTGTGTGGAAGGTTGATCTCTTTATTGTCATCAGAGTTGACGCCCAGGCTACTACCGTTATCCCATCAATGACAATCCTTGAAGAAACATCCTCATAAACCCTTTTGTGCCCATGTGGACCACAAGAGTCAAAGACAATTTACAAGTGTAGTAGATTAGGCAAACATCATCTACACAATGGATACACTTTAGCACAAAATCTACAACTCCACATCATGGAAATCCATGTAGTTTGTTGATGCCTGCATGGATTAGAGATTGGAATGATTCGTATAAAGGCTAACAATGAGCTCAAAATGCTATCAGAGTACACAAGACAATAGACTATTGTAAAAAGAGTTACAAGAGAAAAGACACAAAAAAAAAACGTCCCTGCTAGAGCCTCTTGGGTGCTAAAGGGTTGACTCAATTAGGAACACATTCAAAAACATAAATACTATTGCAATCCAACATGCTATATCCATACTTCTACATAAAAGAAAAATTGAAAGCAACCAATCTATACTAGAATTACAAGATACTCTTTTAAACTTACTTACATTCACATTTAAAATTGAGTACCCCTCCCATCTCTATGAACAAATAGGTCTTAGTAAGTATGTGCTCTTGGTTACTTGGTGTTGGTTACATTGTGTCTACCCTCAAGAGGAGAGAGTATTTCTATACTACTAATCTATGTCCAATGGAAATTGACTTAGTGGTGGAAAGAACAAATACTTTATTCAAGTTGGCTTGATTTGGAGACTGGATTTCTTCTTCTTGAGAAAACAACTATTCACATCACCTACTTGGGTTGGAGACATTTGTTAAGGCTAATATATTAACATTACATTTCTAAAAATGTCACATACAAATGTGACATTGTTACAAATGCTATGTCTGATTAAAAAAAATTAACTCATATTTAACTTGTTCACATAATTACGTCTAAATTTTTAGATGTAACAACATGCCCATTGTAGAAGAAGCTGACCGATTTGTAGAAGGAGTTGACTTTTGTAGAGGGAGCTCGTTGTTGTAACAAATGTTGTTGTAGAGGTAGGTGACTATTACCCTATTCTTTCTCTGAAAATACTCTAGAAGAGAGATTTTAGGCTTCTAGAAAACAGCTGCAGCAAAGAGAATGTTATGTGGCAACCATCATTAAAAGAAGAATCCTCATCGTTTGCACAAGTAACTTCACTTTCCCTTTTTATCATTCCATATGAAAGGAATACTTCAAATCAAAACAATAAATGAATTGAGTACGCCCCCCTCCCGAGTAATAAAATCCACGACTTTCGTTTCAACTATAATTGCAAACACATATATCATGAGGCATCTTCTTCTTCGCTAATGGAAATAACTTCGGAGTTGGGGCACGCACGTCAAATGGTACGAGGTCATCCATCCTGTGAATGATTAAGATAGTTTTTCCCATTTTTGAAAAGAGATCAGTACAAGTTGCGCATAGCGTTGAGTGTCGCTAGTAATGGTGTTGTGACAGCAAATGATTGGTTGCAAATATTGACCTTCCCAATTGATGATCGCCCCGGGAACTAATGAATTCACAAAATCAGTGGACACGGTAGAAAATACAGTAGTCAGGTAAAAGAGAGATATGGCATAATAACAACAGCAGCGAGTATTACATCAATGCCCGGGATGACTTCAAATGAGATGGTACGCGATATGGCAGACGAGCCTTGTATGTACACTCAAGCTTGCGATTATCAAGCCATGGAGTTGGCCATAGAACATCATGATGACATGCCAGAAGCTTGATAATTGAAGGGGCCTCCTTAAATTGTCACTTCGGAAGCAATCTTACTTAAGACCCATGACACCATCATTTATCGCCACTGTTCCCTCTCCCGCATCATTCCGCTGCTAGTCTTTATTGCAAAGAAAAGCCTCCTTCTAGATAAGATAAAAAAAAACCTTGTAACTTTAGGGATTTCCAATCAGCCCCTACATGCATGTTTTAACCCCTGAATTACTTTGACAATTTCACACCAAAAACATGCTCGTTTTAGTGCAATGTGTAAGGAAGAAAAACAAAATCTTTTATTGCTAGCTTTAACCATAGGATCTCAATTAAGGCTTATTGAGTAACACACTCACAAGATTTCATAAACTTTGATTGCATGAATTGAAAGATTAGATTGAAGTATAGAAAAGGGCTCATTTTCTTCCCTACGTTTAGTGGATTAGCAGACTTTGACTTCACTTGGTGTCCTTCATAGGAGTTGAGTAAGAACCAAAGGTCTTCTTTATAGTTTCAACAAAGTTGTTGCCTATCTTATGTTTGGAGTCAAACTCGTATGTTTTCCATAGCCTCTCTTTATCCATTGCAAGTCAAGTATAATCTACTATCTCTCATTTCCAATTTTGCAATCAAACCTTTGATTTCCTACTATTTGGTTCAAATATTATAACCACTCTTGCTTTGCTAGCAAAGATACGCATCATCTCTCCATGATGCCGCTTTACTGTGTTTTTATTCCCTACGGCAAAGCATATATCTACAATGTTAGTCTTGCAAACTTTCATGTTTTTTTTTTTGCAAAAAACCATTTTCACCCACTTTTGCAAATGACTATTCCTTCACTCTTAATTTTGGCAAAATTCAATTCTTTGGTTTACATACCCTTGCTTCCAAAAAAAATGTTTGCCATTTGAACGTAAGCCTAGCTTTTTTGCTAATATCATCTTTGAAGGGATTCAAACTTTCTTGAGATGGATGTGATACATTTTTCTATAGCATCCAAACTATTAAAGTCTTTTCATATAAAAACCTTAGTGGGGTCTTTGCCTAGATATTCCAACATTTGGACATTGTCATATTTTTTCACATCCTTTAAAAGCCAAATCTTCTTGTTCCCAACTATCCATATTGCTTTGCATTTAAGCATTCTAAACATTATAAAATTTGGTTTGAAAATTTGCCACTATTGCTCAATGAGGCAAAGTATTGACATCTAATTTCATTAAGGATATTGTTGTGGTAGCAAAATAAACTCATTTCTCTTGTCTTTTTTGCTTATGGTTGCTCCTCTATATACTAAAATGAGATCATTTACCATTGTTCCTTGTAATGGCTTCAACCATGATTATGCCACATGAGTTTTCTTTGATACTTTCAAATTCTTTGGTTTTGTCGCTCGAATTGCACATCTTTACATATTTTCTCTACTTAAAATGATAATCATTATCATACCACATATGTGTTTCTGCTAATACCTCTCAAAAGTCCATTTATCAGTTATAGAAAATACAATCACAAAAATGATTGTTCATCTACAAAGAAACTAATGCATTCACGTATTTATTGTTAAGCATTTTTAAAATATTAAAATCCTAACTTAAAACATAATATTATTCCAACTACTTCATGACCTACATACATACTCTTTAAAGAATAACCTTGCTTAACCCCTAAAGGCCCAATAGTTCCCTCGGGGGACTCTTGAAGGTTTGGGCAAGTTCGTATGGTGTCAATTTGTAACATTCCTTTTTAAAATTTCTACTCTAGATGGACACTGCAAAAATCTTCGCATGAATCCAATTTTTTCCTAGATCCGACATTCTATGCGAAAGTTACAGGGTTTAGAATTTCACATAGGGAGACTGGGCACGTCTGGCAACTCCAAAAACTTTTGGCATGACATTCTATTGACTGTGAGATTTTCGATGCTAGCAAATCATATTACTTCCTTTCATATTGTCAAAAAAAATCTCTTGTCTTTAGTGGAAACTAGCATAATAATCTACGTCAAACATTTTCACACATTGTCACACTTTGTTGGGCAAGGTACCAAAAAAAATTCTTCTTTTCCACATAAGATCTTCATATTTCTTACATTTTATTTTTTCTACTACAAGATGTGGTCTAAACCATCATATTGACTATTTGGATTATCACTCTAAAACATATTTAGTTCACAAAACAATATAACGTGAATTGACAATTTTTGAACCTCCACTCCTTGCACATTTATTTTGAATAAGCTACACCCCTTCTTTACCTTTAAAAATTGGTGTTCTAGGAAATAACATCATGATTAACATGATGGTAATGTTTTCAGACCTTGTATTGTGCAAAAATTTGACACCAAGTGAAGTCAAAGTCTGTTGATCCACTCAATGCAAAGAAAAAATAGAACGGTTTTTCCTACATCAAACACTATAATCTTTCAATCCATGTGGTCAAAGTTTATGAAATTCTCTGAGGGCATCAATGGATAAGTCTTTAATTAGATCCTATGTTTAGATGTAAAAATATAACGTTTTGATCACCTCATTACTCTTTGCACTAGAACGAGGAGTTTCGAAGTGTTTTTGGTGTGAAAATGCCTTCAACTTTTAGGGGTTAAAGAGTTTTTTTGAAAAAGAATCTTATCGTGTTTTTTTATAAAAAAGTTGAGGAATAAAAATTAACATAACACAAAATTATCCAATGGCATATTGGCAACAAACACCATTCACTTTCCTAGAAAACGTATATCAGAAAAGTACATATATTTCCAAAAAGAATGTTGTTAAGAGTAATATAATATAAAAAAAATTCAATATTTCTTAAAAAAATGGGATGGGATTAAAAAAATTATATTCATTTTTCCACCATTTCAAATTGAATGAAAGGTTTTGTGTTTTGAAAAGTCAGTTCATTCGAAATTTTTATATTTCAGGCAAAACTTGCTTCTCACCAAGAATGGAAAAATTTCGAATGGATAAAGAAACAATTACTTTATAATATACTTTGAAATTTAATGTGAATCGTTAAAAATCATTTTAAATTTTTGAAAGAAAGTAAATCATTTGTAAGTCAACAACTCTTATATTATAAAATAAATTGTGTGTCTCTCTATCAAATATATATATATATATATATATATATATATATATATATATATATAACTTCAAAAAATTAAAATTTTATCTAAATGCTTGATTGACAAGTTTAATATCTTTATAACATTTCAAAAAGAATCTCTTTTCATGTAAATTAAGTATGTCATGTGTTTATGTTTTATTTTTAAAGTAGTACAATTGATTGTATAAAGCTATAATCAAATTTGGTTCACCGTAATCTCTGTAGAAAAGATTTTCTAATGTCTTTCAAATAATGAAATAAAATGCTAGAATTTACGTCACATTGGATTTGTTACAATTTGCGTTTTAGTGAGTTTTAAAATTTTGGAGCAATATCTTATTTTTAAAAATAACTAAAGCACACTCAAAGAAACTTTTGATATTGGTACACATAATATTTGATTTATTGAATGTATAAATGACACAACTACATATTTTAGTTTATACTTTTTTGAGTTTCAAAATTTCGTAATATGGTATTAAATTTTTGAAATATAAAAATCTAACAATCATATTGACTCTATTTTTTTTGTCAAGATTAAAAAATATAAAAAAAGACAACATAGAATTCTCATTCTATAACTACTTGTAATTCTTTCTAATCCTATCGTCAAAATTAATCATAGATTATGCATTCAAAAGAACAACTTGTTAGTATCATTAAAATTTAAAAAAAAACAAAATTGTATGTATAAAGAGTTGCAATTTTGGTATTCAAAATTATATACAGGGTTTAGGGTTTAGGATTTAGGTTTTACATCATTAGTAGAGAGTAGGATGAAAAATTGCCTACAATCACTAAAATACTTCGTTGTAAACAACAGTGTGCACAACATCTTTGTCATCTTGATCCTTTTTGGAAGCACTGAAAAGTTCTCAGGAGCTTTTACACTTGAAAATGCAACATAGAATTGCCCATGCAAAAGAACGTCATTAATTAAAAAAATGCCAACTTTGCTACGCATCTGTCCTTATGACTTGTTGATAGCATGGATTATGCGACCTTGATTGAAAACTACTTGTGGCTTATTGAAAAAGGAAGCCTGACCCTCTTGGAAATCAGAGGAGTTCAAGGTATGAATCTAATATACCTTCCATGATGGCATGTAACGACTTACGCCTCAATAACCCAAGCCAAGCAGCGGCGTGCAATGAACCTATGGTCAATTTGTAGTCCATTTATGCATTCAAACTGCAAAGAAGCATCACTTGTTTACCAAATTTCAGCGTAAGCTTATGAAAAAGGCCACCCACTGACTTCCAACATATTTAAAAATTCACTTAAAATTATGTTGGCGCCATCTTCATTGTCCACCATTTTAGTGCTAAAAAAAACTTGGGTTGTCATAGGCACCATGTCAAGCACATCAACATAAATTTTGCAACTTCATCATTGCATACAACAAGAATAGCACAACTCTAAAAGAATCCCTTTCGTTGCGGCTAGTCGCAATTTTGAGGTAAATCAAGTTGATCATGCCCTTTGTAGTTTGCCGAGGTAAGACCATAGTTGGCAAACAACAACAATAATCTTCTTCAATGTTCAGCTTGCACTCTTAGCACCAAAAGTCAAATTGCATACATCTGAATTTCTAAGTCAACAAACATTATTGAGAATGCTCGAGCAGCACACATATTTTTATGTAAGGTGTGAACTTCAACATGGGCCCACAAGTAAGACTCTATAATTCATGTTGCAACAATGTGTCGCCGCAAGCCAATTTGGAACAACATGCAAATTATGCATGAAATCGCCGCACATGAAAAATGATCCTTCTAAAGGGCACATTCTTCTTAGTTATGTTGCGCACTTACTAACTACATGATGAAATTTTCCAAATACGTCTTTTTGGTATCACCAGATCCATGAACAGAATAAATCTTCTTGTAAATGTCAAACATGCTCGATTGTATGATCTTTTGGTGAAAGTTGCGTTATTTGTTGTTCTAATTAAAATCTCTTGCTGAACCTCCTCCGTTAATTGTGCAACATTGCTCTTGAGCTGCTTTGGAATGAGTCTATTAACTTGCATTTTTTTCATGGAAATTGTAGGTTACTGCAAGTTGAAATCTTCCAACATCTTGTTAAATGTTGCAAGGAGTTGAGCAATGAAGTTCAATGCAAGACTATTAATATGTTCATGTGATGGTTGCTCCACTCCATTCTATTGTAATCAATGACCACAACCGTTTGATAAAATTTCATGTAATTGCTTCTATAGATGTCTAGATCAGTCGTGGTCCATATGTGAAGAATAATTATAAAAAAATGGAGTTGAAACGTGACTACATCATTGCAACTTCACATAGGCATTGCTCCTACTCTTTATCGTTCTTGTAAAATCCTTAAGCAACACATGTAGCCTTGAAAATATCAAAGACAACGTCCTTAGATCTTGAAAACATGTTTCGCTCTTTATCACCATCAAAAGTGTCTATAGAAACTATTTTTCTTGTCCACAAATAGATTGACAATGTAAATATGTCCTATCGTAAATCCTTCTTTCAGATTGCCCATTTTTTCTTTGGTTGCCATGTGAAACGAAAGGGAGGTCCACATAAGATGTTTCCTTGCCAAGCGGGATCGTCCAATTTCCATCAATCACTTTTGTCAGAGTTGTCTTTCTAGCTCAATTTGCATTCAGAATATCCGCCAAATTTTTTACTGCAATAAGTACCTTGTGTTGTCCATTGGATATATAGACCTGCAAAAGCTGAATTGTTAAAGAGCCATCATACATTGGAAATCTAAATAGCCTCCATGTTGTATTGAGCGCAGAGACGTAGCAAACATTGATGTACTATTGCATCTTGTCAGTGTTTCCTACGACCACAATTATATAATTGTGACCTTTGTACACGTACTTAATAAGGTACTTCACAACAGCGTTTGACGAACATATATGTTGGAAAAATGAAAATCATTAATTTATTCATCAAATAATAATGTTCATCAATGCACAAACAATACAAAAATCTTACCTCAATGTTAATGTATGCATTGTAATTTGACAATACATGTTGTCCGGCATAATCCAACGGTTGCCAATATAATGACCTTTGTTGTCAACAATGAAGCACTCATCACCTCTCCTCATGTATACAAAATACACATTTTTATTTGGATATTTTTCTTTGGAAAAATTGTGAGGGTACCGCTTGGTACATTTACCATCCTCCATGCAAGAAAAATTTGAGTTTTGCACACCGTAGAGCCCATGCACCAAGCTATATGTCACTCTTTTGTACGCCTCGGAGTGAAAAATTGGTTTTGGAAGTTTGGTAGTGACTACTCAGTTGATTTCTTCTATAGTCCTCAACTTTGACTGCTCATTGAGAATCAATAGAATGTGCATGTATAGTAGATTACTCTTCTCAAATTCAATCATTCAAATATAGCCCACCACCTTGCCAAATACTTTGTAGTCCTTCAAATCTTCCATCGACTTTTAGAATTAAGTTGAAAACACACTAAACCATATCCGACCAATCTCATGTTCTCTATCTGGGTTCCAGTTATGTTATTATCTCAATTCATTTCCAGTTATTTGTGAATGTCACATGTAGGTTTGGTTGTCTAAACATGCGCACCATGGCCATGGCTTCCTAATAGCACTGATTTGTTTGATGCCAACCTCTGGAAAAAATAACGGCTTGATGAACCTTTGGCTGATTTGTGCGAGATCATTGCCTCCAATATTCAAGGCATCCACCACAATGTTGTAAAGTTTGCATTGCATGTGCTTTTTATTATCCTTGATGAACTTCAACCGGCTTTATTCAACACACGCCCATGCATCCACCATGTATTGTGGCCAACATTCAATATGTGATCATTGCGATTGCTATGGTGAAGCATGTATGCGCAAAACTACATAAGCTTCACTCTCCTTGATCTTTCCTTGCCTCTAACAACAATTGATCGACTTCCGGAAACTTCAAGCCTTTGGATTCAAAGTCTCTCAATCGGATGTTCGGAGACCATCCTTGACGTCCATCGGGAAATAAAGGCATGTACTGCAGTGGCAAATTTGCAGAATGCAAAACTGAGATCTTTTCAAAGAGCCTATTCTTCCTCTTTTCAATGATATCCTGGTGTGACGTGTTGCCTTCATAGCTATGCCAACCATCATCGAGTCAACTTTGCTTGCTATGGAGATGTTGTACCTTCATTGATCTTCAGATTGCATAGTCCATAGACAAAGGTCTAGGTTGACTTTTGGTTGCTCTATCAATCGTTGGCAAATCATTTCAAAAAATCGTGCATAATGATTGAGCTCCAATGACATGTTCTAGAATGAATTCTTTGTATTGCAATCCAACCTTTCAAAAGTTCCCATTTTTCCATTTAGAGCAGCTTATTTACTTGCACTATACAATTGTGAAAACTTGTGATTCTTCCATTTTGCTTGCAAAACACCGCCTATTGTATGATAGAATGCGTTGTAAATTTGGAAAGTGTAGTTTTTGTCGTGGACAAAACGATGATCAATATTGGCTTCCAAAGATATGGATGCTAAAGCATCATTGTAGGCATGGATGAATTATCAAAAACTCTTTGCTTCTCATGTATTTCCTTGCAGCAAGCCTTGCATGACTCAACACGCTCCATTAATTAGAGAAGCTCAACTTTTCCTTGATTTGATATATAGTAAATAGTAGGTTAGCCTTTGTTAACTTTCTTCCAATGATGTACTCTTCTTGTCAATGCAAAGGGCAACAAACGCTGCAACAAATATTCATTTACTATTTTACATGTCGAATGTTGTCAATCGCACCACCAACCACACAAAATGGCAACGGCAAATCAGAAGGCCTCCTTTGACGTGGTCTATTTCATGTCAACATGTGTGCATTTGGCACGTCACATAATTCCAAGCCACTTGATTTCTGCAAGTTTAAGTTATATTTTTAAAATTAGGCATAACTTTCAAAATGCCTGTAAGTGGAATAGAAGAAATGAGGGTTTACGTTTTAAAATTTATGCTTTAGCGTTGTGAGAAAGTACAATCAGAAAGCGCTTGTATGATATATGTCCACTTCACGATTTTATTTCATTTTTGCACAATTAGTCTAATCATCTTGTTAATGTGTCATTACTATCACTATTATATTCGTAGTGGAAAAATCGCAATGTGTTTAATCCAACACTCTGTTGTTGGCAACGTTGGGGCATTTTTCATAGCTATGATAAGGTAGCACCAATGCATTCGGTTGTAGCAAACTCCACAACAAACTCCTCCTCTCCGTCTCCTAAGACCTTTCCAAAACCATTGTATAACCACACCAAAAGTCACAAAATCCACTAAAACTAGTCTCCCTTTTAACGCACCTTCTACCCTTCCAAACCTCTAGTCGAACAACAAATTCCAACTCACCAATGCACCTTCTTCAAGATGCACACCTATTACCTCCTCAACCTCAATGTTTTCCCATCTTCCACACAATCTCATTCCTCCACATCTACATCAACCTCCTCCACCAATCCCCAAAATCACTTCCAAGAGTACAATGTAGAAGGGCACTAAAAGGGAGCTAGAAGCAAATCCTTTTACATTCAGGAGCGCATGAGGGAGCTAGAAGCAACATCGAATGTAATCGCGGCAGCCCTAATAGAGCAGCAAATCCGAGCACATTCTAATTGTTGGCAACATTAGAGCGTCGTTTATAGACGCAATAAAGCAGCACTAAGATACAATCTTTTGACAAGAGAGGGTCTCATGCCTAAATTTCAGCTTTAAATGATATTCATGATTTTTAATTACACAATGTATATTACTTATATAAAATATACTATATAGTAAAGTAAAAGTATAAAAAAAAATCAAAATAAAAAATAAAATTTTCAAAAGTGAAAAGACTAAGCTTGATTGCCACATACAAAATCAATTCTATTGTACATAGGGAATATATATATATGATAGCAAAATATTCATTACAGATAAAAATAAAAATAAATTGAAAAATCTAATAGTGTCTACCTTCAAAAGTGGGAAGTGGTTCGAGTGTATACACACAACCTCCACAACTGAATTCTTCTTCTCCTTCTCAGTATCACTAAGTTAAAAATAATGTATCTACCAAACTAGAGTGTACAAAGGACATTTGGGTACAATTGTTCATTAATATAATTTATTATAATATCATTTTTTTCAAAATTTCATTATAAGAATTTGAAAGATTTATTAAACACCTTACAATAAAACTACTATATTAATTATGAATATCCTTCATCATATTATCAATATATTATCATTATTGAATCATTTAAATTCAGTGACTTTTTCAAATAATTGTAGCTAATGAAAAGCCAATTAACAAACATGCTATGAAATGTTTTAATTTATAGTTAATAATAATATTTTAGAGTTGCATTAATATTGTGCCAACATACCACTATATAACCAATTATTGTGATTGATCAATTTTGATTAATAATACTAGTTTGATTCTATATGCATTTACACCAATGGTATCAATGATGAGTAGTGATTTGATAGGCCATTGTATGACAAATAAACTATGGAATCTAAATTTCATACTAAATTTCTAATCGAGACCATAAATTTTTGTATTTTGCATTTTTTTTGGATCACTTTTCATTAAAGTTGGTACTACCTAATTTTTTGTAAGATTAAAAAGTCATATATTTCGTAAAATTTTGAAATTTTGATAGTATTTTTCTATTGACTTACTTTCTGCATTAAAACGTATGAATTGCCAAAAAATTCTAAGTTATTGTACAATTTTTTATAGATTTTAGTTCATCAATTCAATGCACCTTGTTCAATATGGTCATACAAATTGTGAATTCATGTATTATTATAAATCAAATAAAAGGAGTATTCATAAGTTAGATTACATGTGTGTATGTAGTTTATACACACAATATTTACTGATAACATATAATTGAATATTAAAAGTCAAATGATAAAAAAAACCATGCATGAGTAGGGACAGTGTAATCTCTAAAACTCTTCGATGATTTCTCACCAAAAGTCTTCAAGAATGCTAATTTTCAAGCAAAGAGGGAAAAAAATCATTATCTCCATCTACAAAGGTTCATGCTTTTTTTTTAAACAAAACTAAATAAATGAAATAATAAAGATCTCTAAAGCCTATGAGGAAATTAAATTGTTTTGTGCACCTTCTCCAAAAAAATATGAGAAAATGTTGACTTGTCTGGGAGTGAAAAATTTTCACTAAAGAGGACTATTTTATTTGTAATCTAGAATAAACTAATATCACTAAATTGTATGAAAATTCTCATATCTATTAAAGGATTTCAGTGAAATCCATAAAAATTCCCTCATAAATCTTATCTTCTTGCATCTTTATACAAAATTTCAAGAACTGGAAATATATATGGCAATAATGGAAACATGCCCAAGATTTGCAAAAGCCCACCTCAAGACTTTTGGTCTTTAGAGATTAATGCTTTGAAAAGTAAGTTTTAATTAGAATATATAAAAGGTTTTAGTTGGTGATACATGGATGTATAGACATAGAGAATGATAAACAAATGAAATATATGTATAATATAGACATATTGTGTGCATGATATTGTAAATAGTACTTGTAAAAATTGCCGTCCAATGTGATTGCGTAGTTATTAAATAAGTGTCTTCATTGACTATGGCAAGGCTTATGTCATTGACATGGATAAGAAATGGAAGGCAACATAGTTAGTGGATAAATTTAATAAACCCATGTCAGATATAAATGTGGATTTGTTATGAGGTGGATAATATTGTTGCCTAAACAACTAATAAAGTATAGTAGATAAATTTTATTGTCTCTTCAATCATATCCAAGAGGTCTTGGATGATGGTGTCTTGTTGCAAGCTACAACGTTAATTATTCTTGGCAAATAAGGTTTTAGTAGATGTTAACATTTTTTTTCTTGATTTTCATGCTTTTCCTTTCAACTTTCATCACAAATAAAATGCTTACATCTACTAGAAAATGCTCAATTGATGGATGCAATGATTCTAAAATTGTAATAGGAAATTCTAGAAGACAAAACAATCTTCCAAATGCGACATTTCTTGGACTTGGCATTTTTTTAATTTGACATTATGTTGGACTTTGGGGATGTTTTGGTGCAACAAAACATTTTCTTATTTCTTGTAGCATCTAAAGCAAGTATATGATATCCCTCTAAAGTCTTACACCACTTTTACTTGCTATGCCTTTCTTTTACTCAACTAATTTGTGCTTCGAATTGACAAATTCCATTTTCCAAAATATGACATCATATTGGAAGTCTGATGAATTGTTGGGCAATTTTGATCCTTGTTCTAACATCTTTATGATTGATCTCTAATATCTTGTAAGATCAATGCCTAACAAATTCAAAATTTGAAAAACAGTGCACCTACATATAATGATGCTTATGCTAAAAACATAGTGATTTTTATCTATATATTATTCAAAATCTCATATATTTGTGGAATATTTAACATTCATTCAAAAGTATTTGAATGAATATTCAATATTCTTATTATGATGATTTCAAGTTTTTACAGGTTCTAATGTGCTTCTTAAATGAATTTTAAAAATGATTTATAAACATTCACTTCATTGATATGTTTTATCATTGTGGTTATTTTTAAATCAAAATTTATAGTTTTTACTATCAGAAGTGATTTTGGCTCTTATGTACATAGGAAATTGCAATAAGTGTAATTGGAGTGGATTTATGTATTTCCATATTACATAATGATGAAGAACAATCACCACATAGTATTGTAGGTGAAGGTCACCTTCCGCTTTTATTAATTTAAAAAAGGCATGCTGGATTTTTCGGAAGACTATTAAGTGCAAATGTTGAAATTAATCAAAATATTGATATACACTATTCGCAATAATTGAGGACATTAGTGGAGAATAGGGTTTGGAAAAGCCTTGATCTATGAAAGCAAGTGTAAAAGGAACTTGAGTTGGGGGCTCAAGGTCTTGGGTTCAACCCCCTTGGCCGTCAACACAGTCTACATTTAGTAATAAACTAGAAGTTGGCCCTTGCTTTGCAACGCACTAGTTCAACCATTCTTATGTAGTTTTTATATCACAAAATATAAAAAAAGAAAGGTAACAACAATCTACATAAAATATTAATATGCCTTTGAAACCTATGCATGAATTTTAATAATGTAAAAGAATAGAATAGAAAAAAATAAATTAGGTTTTAGATTTTTTGCATTTTAACATGGAATTTTACACACCCACAAACTCAACTTGCAATTACAATCTCAAATTCACACACCCACAAACACAATTTGCAATTACAATCTCAAATTTACACACCTACAAACTCAATTTGCAATTACAATCTCAAAACTTGCAATCTCACTTCAAAACTTGTAATTTCAATCTCCACAACTCCAATATGCAATTTTGCAACTCCAACTTTGTATGCCAAACTCCAAGATCACAACTCCAACTTCACAACTTTTTCACTCCAAGTTTACAACTCAGAATTTACAATTCAATCTTTTAGTGCTTAACTCAAAAAATATTTTGAACGTCAAATTTGAAATCAAGAGCACAAATTGCAACACCCAAATGCAAATTTGTCACATCCAAAAACTCAAGCTATTGCTTCCCAACGCATTAGTCCAACCATTTTAATGTCGTTTTATATAACAAACTATATTTAAAAAAAGGTAACATGATTCACTGCGCAGTTGGCTGCACAATTAACTGCGCGGTTGACTGCACCGTTCCTATAGTTCACTGCACGGTTGACTGCGCGATTGATTGTTGCGTGGTTCACTGCGCGGATTATGATTTTAGTAGTATGATGATGGTTTCTTTTAGTAATTTATTCTGGTGGCATGAGAATTTTGTGGGTTTGAGGTATTTTGTGAGTTTGTGGGTTCTACTCTCAATATCTTGTTAATTTGATTATAGATGTGGGTTGGAGTTGTTGTTTGGATGGTAGAAGAAGCATGAAGTTGACTTTGTTTCACTTGGTGGCATGAAGAAGATTTTCATTGAATGAGGATAAGGCGCACAAAAACCAATTTCTCCTTGAGTAGATCCTTCTTTGATGTGCTCCTTCAGATTAATAGAATTGTTGTTTGACTCGGATTCCTCCTATATCCCAATCAAGTTCATTAGCATGACCCAATTTCAACAGCCGTGTGCTTAAAACTTTGTGTCAAGAGTTGACAACTTTACATGCATCCTCTCATCTTCCCTATCATAGCTCAAATGAGCATACAAATAGCACAGATGAATTCTTCAACCAAAGCAAGACACACACCGAACGCAAAGAGGAGACAAATCTCAAAAATGTCTCGAGGATAATTGCTTGCCAGAAGCGCTTCACACCTTTACGAAAGGCACTACACAGGATGATCTAGTAAGCAGATGAAACAATGCAACAATCTAGTAAACTCCACTTCACCTAGGCGTTGCTACACTAATCCATTGATCTCCGATTGACTTCGGCGGTTCAACACTCCTCGATGCCCTCACAACTCCGATGGCCGCCATAGGTGATTGCTTGACTACTTGTTGAACTTTGTGGAACGCTCTTTGTTGTGGCGTTCACCCTCTGCCTCACTGTGCCAAAGTTGCTCTTCGCAACTAGCATTCTCATCCTTTTCCCTTTCCAAACGTTGCGTGTGGTTTCCGAAGGCTATGGGTGGTTGTTGATAAAATCCAATGGAACTTACGTCACAACTAACTTTATTCTCCACTAAGTTCTTACCACCTCCATGCATTAGATAGATTTAGTATAACTTATGGGAGGGATGAGTGTACATGTTCTATATGAATCAATCGAGACACTGAAGTTGCAGACGACCAAAAGTGTCTACTTTGAGCAAATTTTGTCCACTCTCACTACACTAAACAGTGAATATAGTGTAGAGGGATTATTGATGTAGATCACTCACACTAATTTCCATCAAAGCATGTGCATGCCAAGTTCTAATTGGGTATTTGTTCTCAAGCAAGTGTGTGTCAGTCAACAATTGCATGTAAAATTTCAATTAGTGTAGGAAATTTCAAATAGTCTGGTCTACACTATATTCACGGAACGGTGTAGTTCTTTGATACCATATTTCTCCTAGTGTGTATACATGAACTCTTTCCTTTTCCAATATCATGCAATCTTTAAATATTTTTGCATTTCATCATTATAAGATTTATTAGAGGGTTAAAGTTTAGCATTTCTAAATTATCTTTCAAACTTATCGATTTATTGTCCATTTATTGAATGTCTTCTTTCCAAGTTTCTTCTTGTTTTATAGTTAAAAATCATTTAATCTTGGGCTATTTACTTTATCACTCTTACCACCATTAATATCTTTTTTTAAAAAAAATTGATTTTTGATGCTAGGTTTTTGCATCCGTTCTACATATGTGCAATTGCTTGCTTTAAGTTCTTTATATTTTCAAGTGTAACATTGCTACACATATCACTCAATTACATCAAATATGATACATGTTTGTTTTATTAATACATTTCAAGTTACTCAATTATTTTAAGATACAAAACATGAAAAAAAATGAATCAACATGTACTCAAATGTTATATTTGATGTATGTACTGGATCTCAAGAGTAGAGAAGATGAATTGACGTGAGACATAAGTGTCTTAAATACAAAGAGTGTGCAGATGCACAGCAGTCCTTGGGTGCAATGGAAGGTGTAACCTAACCCTAACCTAGTGTGATGAATGTCTACAGTGAAGGTTTCTTCTAGTTACAACACCCTCCCTGAAACCTGAAGTGGAAGAAGTAATAAACGCTTGAGGTCAATTTACAGAAAGAAAAATTTATGGTACTACAAATATGGTCTTTGGTTGTCGTTGTCAAAGCTTACAGTAGAGTGGGTGCTACTGTATTGGAGGAGTTGCTTGGTTGTCGTTGTCAAAGCTTACAGTAGAGTGGGTGCTACTGTATTGGAGGAGTTGCTTGCAGTTGTTGAATTTGATGCGTCCAAGTGCCTTTGTGAGCATGTCTGCAGGTTGTTGATCTGTTGGTGCATAAGTGATGTTGACCAATCCTTTGTTGACCATATCTCTGACATAATTTAGGTGTATTTTGAAATGTTTTGTCTTGGAGTGAAATTGCGGGTTGTCAGAGATCTTGATGGCACTTTGGTTGTCACACTGAATATTTGTTGGTTTGTTGGGGTCAAAACCAAGTTCTTGAAGTAATACCCGTATCCACATTGCTTCTTTGGTTGCCTCAACCAATGAACGGAATTCAGATTCGGTGGACGATAAAGCTATACAAGTTTGTTTTTTTGTGTTCCACGTGACAGGTGTATTGTTGATGGCAAAAATGTAGGCGCCAGTGGATTTCCGCTGGTCAAGGTCACCACGCCAATCTGCATCGCTGTATCCAATGAGTTCGATCTTGTCTTGTCGAGAATAAAATAGACCTTGTGATGTTGTTCCGCGGATATAGCGTAAGATGTGTTTGGCAGCTTGGAAATGGGCGAGTTGCGGGGATGAATTGAACCTAGATAGTAGGTTAATAGGATATGTAAGATCGTGCCTTGTGGTGGTGAGGAAAGAGAGTTTACCAATTAAAGATCGGTAAGTGGTAGGGTCAAAATTTGGAGTGCCAGTTTGACTTGAAGTAGTGAAACCGGGCGGTAGAGGGGTTTGTGTGGGATTGCACTCTTGCATCCCATAGTCTTCTAGTATACTTTGAGCATAGGTGGCTTGGTGGATAAGGATGCCTCGGGATGATATGATAAATTCTATTCCTGTGAATTTGGTGAGACCGCCAAGATATGACATCCTGAATCGAGCCATTAACTTTTTTTTAAGCCATGCAATCATGGTTTTGTGATTGCCGGTGAGTAATAAGTCATCGACATAAAGTATGAGTATGTTGATGAAATTGCCTTGTCAAAATAAATATAGATAGTTGTCGGCGTGAGATGATTGAAGTCCATGTTTTTTAAGCCAACGGCTTATTTTTCGGTTCCAATTGCGGGCGGACTGTTTCAATCCATATAATGAACGATGTAGCTCGCAAACTAAATCCTCTTTTCCTCGAATTTTGTGCCCAGGTGGTTGATGCATGTAAACTTTTTCCTTGAGGTGACTGTTGAGATAGGCGGTTTTTACATCAAGGTGGTGTGTTTTCCATCCAAAAGTGGCAGCTAGAGCTGTAGCAATTTTAATTGTGTTATACTTGGCGACGGATGCAAATGTTTCATTGTAATCAATACCTTCTCGTTGTTGGAATCCTCGTGCTACAAGTCGAGCTTTATAGCGTTCGGGTATGTCACCTTGAGCTGGTTTTAGTTTGAATATCCATTTTGAAGTGATGGCTCTGTGTCCGATGGGTAACTTTGTTAAAGTCCATGTTTTGTTTTCCCCGAGGCTATCCACTTCTTCTTTCAGGGCTTGTGTCCAATGGGGGTCTTTCAAGGCATGTCGATATGTGAGCTCAGAATCTTCAATGGCTTCAATGTATCCCTCGAGTCTCGTGGAAGGTCGTCGCATGCGGTTTGAGCGTCGCAATGATGGGGTTGGTTCGATAATTTTTGGTGGAGGTGGAGAATGATACTCGGGTGTAACGGAGTGTGATGGAGCATCATTGAATGGAAGTTGAGATATTGTTGGAGGTTCTTGTGGAATGGATATGGCAGATGGTGCAATATGGGGAATGGATGAGACGGAGGTCGGGATAATCACACTTGAATTGGTCACATATGTGGTTGATTTGTGTGGTCATATTTGGGTGTGTATATCCAGATTTGTCTTCATCAATTTTGATGTCTCGTGATATGATGATGCGTTGTGTTTGAGGGTCATAGCATCGATATCCCTTGGTCGATTCGTCACGTCCCAATAGTATACATTTTATTGATTTTGATGACAGCTTGTGTCGTTTTTCTTTTGGGATATGTACGTATACTCGTGTGCCGAATGTTCGAATTTGGGAGACATCGGGTTTGTTGCCGGAGAAGGCTTGTTCGGGGGTCGTATTGTTCAATGCTCTTGTCGGAAGCCGGTTTGTAAGATATGTTGCGGCTTTGATTGCTTCTAACCATAAGTGTTTTGGTAAAGAGTGTTGAAAACACAAGCACCTTACCATTTCTACTATGGAGCGGTTTTTTCTTTCAGCTACTCCATTGCTTTGAGGAGTATAAGTTTGTGTGAATTCATGGTGAATCCCGGAGTTGATGAGTAATTCATCAAATGCTTTGGATGTGTATTCCGTTCCATTATCGGTTTGGAATGCTTTGATACGTTTGCCACTCTGATTTTCAAGACGGTTTTTGAATTTTATAAATTCGTGAATGACTTGGTCTTTGGTTTTGATGAGAGATATCCATAATTTTCGGCTATAATCATCAATAAATGTGACAAAGTAGCGTGCTCCGGTGATGGATGGCCGTTTGAAGGGTCCGCATACATCACTATGTACTATTTGAAGTACCTCCGTTGTGTGTGGTGTGCTTGTAGGGAAGGTTTTACGGCTCTGTTTACCTTGTTGGCATGTGTCGCATATAATGTCGAGATATGGTAAACGTGGCAATCCTTTCACAAACCCTAATTTTGACATAATATGTAGGATTTTGAAATTGATGTGCCCTAACCTTTGATGCCATAGTAATATCTTGGCTTTGATTTTTTTATTGGGTTCTAATGCATTGAGTTCGGGCCATATTGTGGTTTCTAACTTATATAGCCCCTTGCCTTGCATTCTAGTCCCATACCCAATAGTTTCTTTGGAATAACTCTCTTGGAGTATAACTCCTTTGTTGTGGAAGTTCACATATATACCCTCATCAGTAATACGTCCCATGGATAAAAGATTGCGTTGAATACCCGGCACATACAAAATATTTTTAAATTTCTTGGTTTTTCCTCCAGAGAGAATAACATTCATAGTGCCTTTGCCCTTGACTTTGTGTGGCTCACCCCCCGCGGCTAACATTTGGCTACTACTAGCATATGCTTGCACATCGCTCAAAAGGCTACGACCCCCCGTAACATGATGTGTTGCCCCGGAATCTAGTACCCATGTGGGCTGTGATTTTTCTGCCATGTTGGTTTCTACCTAACAAATATTTGTCTCATACATATATGCCTCTAAGATGCTTCTTGCACTCTCATTGCCACTGCTGGTGGAGTCGGATTCGGATTTAGGGTTTTTACCTTTGGAGATAATGTTGGCATGCCTATGTGGGCGACGTTTGAGTTTTCCTTCCAAGGTTTTCACTTGTTCAATAGCCTGGCGCAATAGTTGACAATCCCGCTCAATTTGGCCTTCTTCTCCGCAGTAGTTGCAGATCCAGTTTCGTTTGGAGCATTCCCCACGTGGGTTCCCTTGTGCTCCTTGGTACTCATGACGTTCGCCTTGGGAACTCCGCCGGTTCTCCACTGTCCGTTGGCCGTCCCCTCCTTGCCTGCGAGCTTCGCCGTCTCCTCGTGGCCGCGGTCTGTTCGATGGATTTTGCCGCGCCTGCCGTTCTCTCCTCGCCGATCCTTCTCGCCACGCCTGTTGTTCCTCCATCGCCGGTCGTCGCTTCCTGCTCCAGCGCCTGCCTTCTTAGGGTTTGCTTTCTTGAAAGCTAGAGCTTCAGCTTCGCCCTCTTTGTCGGCCTCTAGTTTCAGCTACAGTTCTTCATCAAGCAGCCGTGCTTCTATTTCGAGAAACGATGGTAGTTCCTCTCTGCTGGTTTGAGTCCTGCAAAACAACTTATACTCAGCAGGCAATGAGTTTAGTAGCAGTAACGTGCACAGATCCTCAGGTATGCCAACTTCCATGCTCTTCAATTGGTCCATTGTGTCCTTCACGTCAGTCATGTACTGCTCCATTGTGATGGTTTCTTCCTTGCGAAGAAATACTAATTTTCTGAGTAGCAGAAGACGGCGAGATCCAGATCTCGACTGATATCTGTCTTTCAATGTTGTCCAGAGAAGATGCGGGTCCTCGAATCTACAAACAACTGGCACGACTAAGTCTTTTATTGAATCAGTAAGTGCCTGCAATGCTATCCTTCTACCTTCTCTTTCTCTCTTAGATGCAGATCTAGATAGAGACGTAATGCAGTAATTCTATACTTGGTGCCTCTCTGGAATCCGTTTGAGATGAAATGCCCACACTTGATAGTTACCCAATCCATCAAGCCGGCTTGATTCAGGGATTGAGATCTCTATCTCTCTCCTACTAGTGTGATTTGTCTCTGATGTAGCACCTAGCATGTTTGATGTGCGTTCAGCTATTTCACTATTTGCCTCATCTGTGTCCATGCCTCCTAGGTGCTACTGATCTATCTCTAGAACTATGACTTAGATCTCTGTAGATCTGAACCTACACTCTGATACCATATTGGATCTCAAGAGTAGAGAAGATGAATTGAGGTGAGACATAAGTCTCTTAAATACAAAGAGTGTGCAGATGCACAACAGTCCTTGGCTGCAATGGAAGGTGTAACCTAACCCTAACCTAGTGTGATGAATGTCTACAGTGAAGGTTTCTTCTAGTTACAACAGTATGTTATGTTTGTAATAGTTTTCAAATAAGTTACTTAAATTATGAGTCCCTTTAGAACAAATTTTGTATCATAACAAGGCATTTGGAGAAAAGGATTGGACGAGCTTTGCGTTGTAAAATTCCAAACTTATAGAAAAAGAAACTTCAAGGTATTTTTAATTCAAAAGAACTAAGAATTCAACAAACTTCATACATAAATAAGATGAAAAAATTATCATACTACTAAAATCATAATCCACGCAGTGAATCACGCTGCGATCAATTGCGCAGTCAACCGTGCAGTGAACTGTAGGAACGGTGCAGTCAACTGCTCAGTTAATTGTGCAGCCAACCGCGCGGTGAGTTATGTTGCATTTTTTTAATATAATTTGTAATATAAAAACTACATTAAAATGGTTGGACTAATGCGTTGCAAAGCATTAGCTTGAGTTTTTGTGTGTGACAAATTTGTGTGTTGCAATTTGTGCTCTTGATTACAAATTTGACGTGCAAAATATTTTTTGAGTTAAGCACTAAAAGATAGAATTGTAAATTCTGAGTTGTAAACTTGGAGTGAAAAAGTTGTGAAGTTGGAGTTGTGATCTTGGAGGTTGGCATACAAAGTTGGAGTTGCAAAATTGCATATTCAAGTTGTGGAGATTGAAATTACAAGTTGTGAGGTGAGATTGCAAGTTTTGAGATTGTAATTGCAAATTGAGTTTGTGGGTGTGTGAATTTGAGATTGTAATTGCAAATTGAGTTTGTGGGTGTGTGAATTTGAGATTGTAATTGCAAATTGAATTTGTGAGTGTGTGAATTTGAGATTGTAATTGCAAATTGAGTTTGTGAGTGTGTGAATTTGAGATTGTAATTGCAAGTTGAGTTTGTGGGTGTGTGAAATTGAGATTGTAATTGCACATTGAGTTCGTGGGTGTGTGAAATTGAGATTGTAACTGCAAGTTGAGTTTGTGGGTGTGTGAAATTTGCATTTGTGTACTGCAATTTGTGCTTATCCAAAATAAATTTGAAACTCTTGATTACAAATTTGACGTTCATAACATTTTTGAAATTCCATGTTAAAATGCAAAAAACCTAAAACCTAATTTATTTTTTTCTATTCTATTCTATTCTATTACATTATTAAGATTTATGCATAGGTTTTAAAGACATATTTATAATTTATGTAGATTGTTGTTACCTTTCTTTTTTTATCTTTTGTGATATAAAAACTACATTAAAATGGTTGAACTAATGCGTTGCAAAGCAAGCGGCGACTGCTAGTAGACATATAAAAAAATACATGTTACAATACTAAAAGTATAGAAAGCATTTATATTCAATACTTTGTTGTTTTAAAGATAAACCCAAGATACAATGCTTTTTTAATTTTTAAAGTAAATAATTTATGATTGAAATATCCCCAAAATCAAATGTTTCAAATATATTTTTATGATTAATTGAGTAAATTCCTTTGATAAAGATTTTTCATCTTTTTGAGAATTTATTTCAAAATACAATTGAACCAATATTTAAATATTGTTATATCATTGTCAAATAAAGTCACATAAAGATATTAAAATAATGAACTCTTAACCCCTAAAGGCCCAAGAGTCCCCTCGGGGGTCTCTTGAAGATTTGGGCAGGTTCCTATGGTGTCAATTTATAACATTCCTTTTTGAAATTTCTATTGTAGATGGACATTGCAAAAAGCTTTGTGTAAGTCCAATTTTTTTCCTAAATCCAACGTTTTATAAAAAAGTTATATGGTTTTGAATTTCAAATGGGGATTTCGGGCACGTCGGGCAATTCCAAAAACTTTTTCTAGGACAATCTATTGAATGTGAGATTTTCAATACTAGAAAATAATATTATTTCCTTTCATATTGTCAAAAAAAATCTCTTGTCTTAAGTGGAAAATAGCATAATAATCTAAGTCATACATTTTCACACATTGTCAGACTTTGTCGGGCAAGGTACCAAAAAAATTCTTCTTTTCCATATAAAATTAAGAGATCTTCATAATTCTTGCATTTTATTTTTTCTACTACAAGATGTGGTGTTGAACTTTTTATTGATCATTAGGATCTCAATTCTAAAACATATTTTTTTCACAAAAAATATAACGTGAATTGGCAATTTTTGAACCTCCACTCCTTGAACATTTGTTTTGAATATGCTACACCCCATCTCTACGTCTAAAAATTGGTGTACAAGGTAATAACATCATGATTAACATGATGGTAATGTTTTCAGACCTTGTGTAGTGCACAAATTTGACACCAGGTGAAGTCAAAGTCTGTTGTTTCACTCAAAGCATCAAAGCAGGGAAGAAAAGAACGGTTTTCTCTACTTCAGACACTACAATCTTTCAATCCGTGAAATTAAAGTTTATGAAATTTTGTGAGGACGTTAATGAATAAGTCTTAACTTAGATCCTGCGGTTGGATGTAGAAATAATTTTTTTGATTAACTCATTACTCATCGCACTAGAACAAGCAGTTTTGAAGTGTTCTTGGTGTGAAAATGCCTTGGGCCTTTAGGGGTTAAGTATAGGATGAAAAAAACATTTCATTTAAATCTAGTGAAATAATCTTGTGTTCTAAAAGAAAATGGATAATAACTCAGGCTATTGATTATTTCTTGTAATAAAATATATATTTTTTCCTAAAATATTAAGGCAAGTCTTAATATGGCCATAATGATATTCATGTGCATCAAATTTGATTAGTTATGAATTATAGCATTTGTTATACAATAAATTTTCCATTTTAAATTTAAATAAGAAAAAAACAATACTAATATTTTTTAAGGAATTTCATGAAATATTTTAATAATATTATTTGGAAAATTTACAAACAACTTAGTCATTTCATCATTGATGTAGGATAATCACAACAAATAAACGAGCAAGTAATGAGTCAATTAGTAAACTGGGCAAAGATCAAATGGTCCTCTCAACCTTTTGTGTGCATTTTAAACACATAGTACACAACAAATTGATGTTTTAATTGATAGCATTCAGTAAATTTAGTTGAATTGCATTTAATAGACTCTTACCTTTGCTACAATAGCTGTATAAGATTTTGGTGAAGATAACATTTGTCCTTATTCAAACCCTTAGGGTAGATTTTTCCATCAAAAGTTAGGATAAGAGTTATCTAGAAAATATGTGGATGATCTAGCTATGAGTTTCTTGTGCATTAATAATACCTGATAGTCATTATTTATTAAGATTACACAATGTATGAGGCGTTGCATACATCTACAATAGCTTTGATGATCCTTCACCCCTAAAGAACCTTCCAAAAGGTTCTGTCATGAGAAGGCTCTTCCAATTTCATATTTGATCTTGAATTTATTACTTTTTAATATAACAAATGCCACATAGTTGTAGATTTGTAGAATTATAATTATTTTTTACATTGGAACTTTGGAAAGGAATTATGCTATTCTAATTATAATTTACTCCAGTAAAGGCAACTCCAATTTCTTGTAAGAAGCTTCTATGAACATTTAGACTATCATACAACCAAACAACATTATTTCCTCTAAATATGTCAAAAGAAAATTTTCTTTATTTTGAAATTCCGTTTTAATGCCTGTCAAATGTTTTCACACATTGTCAACCAAGGTATCTAACAACCTTTTTTTTCTACAAATAAATTAGAGATTTCAATATTCTTTTTATGTGTTTTATCACAAGATGTGGTAAAAATATTTTTCTTCATTGTTTGGATTAATCTATAACAAGTGGAGTTCATAAGAACTTCAAATTTATATTAGCAAATTTTGAACTTTAATTCCTTGCACAATTGTTATGAATATAATACACCCTTCCTCGACAATAAGAAGAAAAATAATTTCGGTCCCCGAGGAGGGGGCCGGAGTAAATAAAGTGTCTCTTCGTTCCATCACTAAATCCATGTCCACCGGACATAGGTTTTGTAGTATGGAACTACTTGCCCCTTTACCTCTACAATACTTCCAATAATTCAGTGCAGAAGAAACTAAAATCATGTAAAATGCAATGATATAAAATTGAGCCCTTCTATAAAGAAAATATTTGACACCAAGTGCAAGGATGGAAAGAAAAATGTGTCTTTTCACTTCAAATCCTATAATTGTTTAAACCATGTAGTCAAAGTTTGTGAAAACTTGTGAGCATGTAATATTATTTATGTAAATCAATAAGATCATACTATTGAAAAATTGAATAACAACTTTTTATTCCTTTACCAATCTTTGAACTATAACTAGCCATTGTAAAGTGTTTTTTGAAATGTGAAGTAGTCAAGAGGTAGTAGGAAATATATAATAATATCTACCTTGTATTTGCATTTTACACCTAAACTCTTAGATCTTATATAGTAACACCTAATTCTTTAGATAATTTTTTTTGTTGCAATAAAATTCTTACCTATTTCACTACTATAAATATATTCTCAAAAGGGACATGCAATATTAGAGGTTTCCTAAAGGGAGTGGCTCGTATGTCAACTTTTGTTGTATGATCTTTTGTGAATGACCAGAACTATATGAAAAGAGTGAGTTAGCTAGAAAAGGTGAAGGGGAACTATTATTCAATTGTTTGAGAACTTGGGGTACTATGGGGAAGCTATCCAATTACCACCACTGCTCATTTTTTAGTGGCAAAGAAAAAAGGCCATGAAGAAATGACCCCCTTGATGCCCCTCAATGTATAGATAGAGATGGATAGGGGTCACCTTCGTCACCATTCCTCCAATGACTGGGTTTTTGGATTTAAGGTTGATGGATCAAAGCTTAGGGTTTAGATTTTATCAATGATTTTTTGGGTTTAGAATTTAAGGTTGGCATTTAAGGTTTACTAGTGATTTTTAGAGTTCAATGAGGTTGTAAGAAAGGGCATGAGAACAAGGCAAGAGAATGGGGAGAGGGATGACTCCATCCATCTTTGTCCATCCCCTTGGAGGGCAATGAGGTGGTCATTCCAACTTGACCCAAAATTGAGAGCATGAGACTTAAAATGATGGATTTTGCTCTATGAAGAAAATGTTCCTTTCTTGTTCCATGCTCTTTTTGTTTTGGAAGAACTAAGGTAGTTGGCAACTCAACACCGCTCCTCCTATACCTTCTAAGATTTCAAGGAGAAATTGTAGCTTATCTTTACATGAATTATGCATTGACCAATTAAATCTGTAAGTGACTAGTGTAGGGAGTGATTATCCCCTTTAGGGCAAGGGCATTCGCGACTCTTTGGTGATGAAAAAAAATTGTCAAAAAATTGGAGAGTCATTGGTGAATGAAATTACAATGACAAAGCACTATGTTGTAAATAGCGTTGCATATTATATTGTCATTTCCATGTGATACTCCTTCCAAAAAACCATAATACATTTCTGCGAGCCGTCGCATGCAAAAATGCAACATACAATGGTCCATGTGAGAAAATTCTTTGGTCAAGAAAATACAAACTTTGGAAAGTGTTTGTCCTTGTGACGTGTTGATAGTCATGGCATATGCAACGCGAACTAGAAATTGTTTGAATTGTTTTGGAAGAGGAGGTTTGACACTCTCAGAAATAAAAAGAATTTGTGGTATGAATGCAACGTACCCTACACAATAGACATCTTGTAAAGACTCCTACCTTGATGAGCAGCGGCGGCGTGCAATGAGTCCAGTGCCATAGCATGATTTCTTTGATGGATCTTAGTTACACAAAAGTATCACCAATGTACCACTTTAAGCGTGAGCTTATTCGGTGGCCACCCATTAACTTCTAGGGTATTCAAAAACTTAAATGAGGTCACATTGGCGTTATCTTTAACGTCCACCATGTTAACGTTTAAGAAAATTTGACTTGCCCCGTGCACCATGTCAAGCACAACATTATTGATTCATGCCACCTCTTTGTTGCGTATTGCTGGATAGCGCAATTGATGAAAAATGTCCTACCACAGCCAGTCAAAATTTTGGGGTAAATCATGTTGATCATGTCCTTTACATTCTGCTGAGGCAATTCCATATTGGGTGGATATTGGACAATGTAATCTTCCTGAATATTGTTCAACTTACCTTCTCTACGCGCCAATCCGCAAATATCTAGTTCTCCAATTCAACAAGAGCCGTACAACTTGCCGGGGCATGTGTATCTTGACGTAAGGTGCATACTTCAACGTGACTCCACATATAAGACTCCATGATTGATACTTCGACATTGTTTCGCCGCAAGCCTTTTGGAGCCCTTTGAAACAACAAGCATGACGTGTTTGAAATTGCCACATCATGAAAGTGATTTTTTCAGAGGGAACATTTTGTTTGGTTAAGCCGCAGAATGTACAGTCGACAACTTCAGAAAATGAGCTTTGTATGACATATTGGTTTTGCCAAGTCACTTTGTCTGCAAATATTGCACACATGAGTCGGGTCCAATCCAATCCAAATTTACATCTTGAATATGCGGCCTGGCCTTTGTGTAGCAACAACCTCGCAATTCAAGATGAAGCAATTGCCAGCAAAATATGATTTTGCGCAAGCACGAGCTTAATAATGATATTTTTCAAGTGCATTTTTATGGTACCACCTGATCTATCAACAAAGTAAATCTTGTTGGAGATATCATTGGCGCTTAATTGCATGAATATTTTGTACATGGTACAATGCTTGTTGTTTAAGCTTTCAATTTTTTGTTGAACCTCTTCACTCAATTGTTGAACCTCTTCATTTTTGTTGAGCTGCTCGAAAATAAGGTGATTTGCTTGCATTCCTCCATGAAATGTGTTGGTTGTGGCAAATTGAAATTGTCCAACACTTGTCTAATATAGAAAGTAGTTTAGTGATCACCTTCAATGCAAGATTGTGGATCTACTCCTCTAATGGTTGCTCTACTTCATTATATTTAATCAATGCCCGTAGTCGTTCGATAAACTTTTTAGAAATTGCTCCCATAGTTGCCATGGATCTGTCAATGGCCCATGCATCAAGACGATTTACATAAAGCAAACAAAGTTGAGTGCTTGACTGCAACACTATAGCAGCGATGGAGACATTGCTCTCATTCTTCATTATTCTCGTACTTAACCTAGATTTTGCAAAGTCTAAAAAGTTTTATTCAAAAGTATTAAATTATTCTTTAGCCTTCCACAAAAGTCCATGTATGACATTTCCGAGGTAAGGGAAATTGTTGAATTTACCTCAAACCATCCATCAGAGTTGACTTCCTAGCTCAATTTGTGTTGAAAATATCTATTAGATTTTTATTTGTATTAAACGTTAGACACTCTTGATCGTGTAGATGGACCTCTAAACGCTAATTTGGTCGAGATACTTTGTGCATTGGAAATCTAAATAGCCTCCACACTACCTCTAACACAGAGAAGTAGCAAGCATCAATATACTATTGAATCTTGTTGGTGTTTACCAAGACTACAATTGCACGATTGTGACCTTCACATATGTATTTTGAGAGGTACTTCGCCACGGTGATTGACAAACATATTTGTTGGCAAAATTGATCAATAAACTATTATGTTGACCTTCAAAAACAATGCAAGGGCGGTACCAAAAAATTCTCCCAAAATTACTATGTGCGTTGTATATTGACACAAGAGATAGGTTGTGCAGTACAATCCAATGATTGGCAACTTGACGGCCTTTGCTATCAACAAAGGAACTTCTATCAATGTCTCCTCATATGTACGGAATAGTCATTTCTATTAGCGCATGTTTCTTCGGCAAAGTCATAAGGGTACCACTTTGTACATTTACCATCCTCCATGTAAGAGGTGCTTGGATTTTGCGTGCCGCGAGGCCCCTACACCAAGCAATGTGCTATTGTCTCATACGCATCCATGTAAAAGACTGGATCCGGAAGTTTGGCAGTTAATTTTGGATTGATCTTGTCTGTAGCCACCAATTATGATTGTTCGTTGGGATTGGTAAGATGTGCGTGTGCGACAACCCTCTCTTCCAAAATTCAATCCCCCGAGTGTATTCCAGAACCTTAATTAAAATCTAAAATTCCTAAAAGTCTACCATTAATTCTTGGAATTATAGATTAAAACCACGTGCAATCAAATCGAGTTGGTCTTGTGCTAATTGCTGTAGTTCTAATTCTATTGTAATCTCAAGTCATTTTAGGTTACATGTGAATTTCATAAGCCCTAGCCACCCAAACGTGTGCACAATGGCCATAGCATTCTATTAATGTTGAATTTTTCTAACACATGCCTTCTGAATAGATGATGACATGATGAATCTCGGGCCAATTTGTATTGGATCGTGGTTGCGAGCGTTCATGGCGTCCAACATCCCTCTGCAAAATTTGCATCGTAAGTCCCTTTGATTAACCCTAAAGAATTTCAAGTGATTTTGTTCAACGCATCTCCATGCGTGCACCATGTACAGTTGTAGCAAGCGACCAACATAGAATATGTGGTTGTTGCAATTATGTTGGTGATGCATGTACGCGTAAAACTACATCTATTTCTATCGTAGTCTAGTGGTTTGTAATTCTCAAAGTTAACCAAAATTAACCTTAAACCAGCCCATCTAATCAGATTGTTTCCAGGGATTTTTATCGTGTGTCACTCTCTAAATCTAAGGACAACTCACATTCAACACCTAAACACATCCCGAAGGATGGCTTGGTAATCGGTAACAAGTATACACAAGTATTTAGTTTAAACTATGTTGAACGTCAGAGTAGTTTTCCGGTAAGTTTTTTACAGTGCCCGGAAAGTCACTGTCCTCTGTTCTCACAGTCGAGAGGCCACAATATCCACAATCTAACTCGACACCTTCAAAGAGCTTAAAGGTTGCAGCTAGTTTACCGGTCGTCACAATCTAGTGGAAAATAATTTTGGTAAACCGGTCAGACAAAGCCAGGTTCCAGCTACAACCACACTTAATGAATCAAACAATGAAGATACAAGAATCACAAAAGTCTAATGCTAAACAAATCACATAAGTAAGACAACCTTCCACGGGGATCAAATGGCCTTATCCAGTGTAAGGGTAGAAACCTCGGAATACTCTGGACTCAGGCTTAGCCGAGATTTTTCCTGGTGTACCAAGAGGGGGAATATCATCCTTCCTCCCCACCAATCCAAACACTTCCCACTTAAGGGAGGCTATCATAAATAGCCGTGGGCTTCCCAGATCCCATCCTTTACGCAACTCTTTCCGGTCCCACCGGTCAAGGGTTTGGAGTAGATCCCGGATCTTACTCCACCTTTCTAACTTGGATATCCTACTCCCCCCCGGAAGCCTCAACTCACATTCAATCATATAACATTCAACAAGCTTGCACATCCTAGCAAAGACTCACTAGGAGGACTCAACCCTCACCCTCTCTACTCATACAAGCTCAACAAAGACTCTTGATACAAGTAATGAAGGCAAGACACAAGCAAAGAAACAAAGATAAGAGTACTTAAACCAAGAGCCCAAGGCTCCTTAAGTACAAAAACGCCAGTAGCTACCCTCTAAAACTAGATCCCCAAAAGGTGGAAATGGCATCTAGATCCTAAAATCAAGGGCTGCTTAGCCACTGGCAGATTACAGGTAGATCGGAAAACCGGAAGACTCACGGTCCGAGACCGGTAAAACATTCCCTAACAAAAGTAAGTAGCTGGAGAAATCACTCAAGTGGTAGCAACCGGGTGCACAATGGGACCCCATCAACATCACTACTCTCACCCTAGTATTTTAATTTAACAACTTTAACAACATCCCATCAACCGATAGGACAAATCAACAATAACACATAACATATAACAAAGACTCAACCGGAAGACTCATCCGGATAAGTGGAATTATCTTCCGGTTGATCCGTAGGGGGATCAACAAGAAAATTGGAAGTACCAACGGGTACATGGTCAAAAGAATCCACCGGAAGGTTGGAAGTCTCAACCGGGAGGTCTACCGGTGGATTGGGAGTTTCCACTGGTAGATTGAATGTATCTAAAGATACATGTGGTGTCTCCATTAGATCAACAAGCATGGCTACTAAAGACTCAACCAAAGAATTTGGTGGTGAGAAAAGGAGATCAACCGGTTCATTCCCGGTAGATTTTATCGCCCGGGAACCTCGTTTCCTCTTGTAGACTTTCACACCCCACTCCTTGGAGAATAGAAAATCCGCTCAACTCACTGGACATTGAGTGGATGGATCATCATCTTTTGAAGAAAGATAAGTATTATAGACAAATCTTCTCTTCTTTCGGGGTGGGCTCCGGGCTTACAATGGCATGGTGGCACTCGTTTGACCGGCAAGTAACTTGGTCAATGCAACCATGGTTTCTTGAGCCTTGACCTTCGTGTCAAAATGCTCCTTTTGAGAGGTCCGGAGATCTTTCTTCACTTTGGTCAATTGTTCCGGGTCTTCCCGGACTGCAGCCAAGATGTCTCCGGTGTTTTCCACTCCAAATACCTTCCGGAGAGCCCTCTAAAGACTACATGCCTCCAAAAGCTCCATCTCTATCTACTAGACATCCCAGGTCACCTCGAGAGAGAACTTGGCTATGTTCTCCACGAGAGTGAGACTCTTGGATGACCAGGGTGGTGGTGGTGGTTTCTCTCGGTGAGACCAGAAGATCCTACCCTCACTTGAAATTGCCTGAGATGATGAGGCTTCCCATGGAATTGTTGGTCACGCCAACCGAGCTCCGTGTGTTGAGGAAGGGCCCATGGAAGATGATACTTAGGAGCCATCCTATGTTTTCACATTCTCTTCTCTTCCGGCTCCAGACAATTGTGATATTCATACAAGTGCATGAGATATGGAGTCAAGAAAGTCTTGAAACATCCACCTTGTTGAATTGCCCGGAGTTGAGGCAAAATTGCCTCTTCCAACAAAGACCGCCAATCTGAGAAGGAATCCTCAAAAAATGCATGTATGTAGGTGGTGGCTAGCCGAGCTGTGACTCTTTCACGTCGGTTGGGGTCGAAGATTGGGTTTAAAAACTCAATCACACTCCTCAACCGGTGGTTCATGAATTGATCACTCCGGTAGCACTCCAATATATAGTAAGAATTCGACACGTGCTTGTCCAACAGCTCCCGGTTGACTCCAGGTGTCCACCCCTCCTCTTGACGAAAGGAATACACCTCACGTCATACTTCCGTAGTCCATGACCGGGGATTTGCCCGGTAGACTCTCTGGGCATCCGGAGAGGTTGCAACTCTGCCGCCGCACGTCCCTTCTAGAATACCCAAGGCTTCTCGTATAGTCCTCTGCAATCCATCCGGATGAGGTCATCAACCAGTTGTTTACCTTTCTCAGTCCCCTTTCACTTATTCGAGTCAACCTTCGAAGTATCAGTGATATTGGTAGAGCCATGTAGTCCGGGATGGACTAGCTCCGTGATGTACCTGTACCTCCACCAATCTCCCTATCAACTTATCACAACATTCGGTTTGGCCCGAAAAACATAAGTATATCGGACAATCGGTGTACTTCTCTAGAACACTTTACTAGAATAATGTGGATGTAGGTATCGCATTTATCTAGTAATACGACTAACAAAACAACATCACAATTAACTCCTTCAAAGAGATGACTTGGAAGAATAAGAAATTAGAAGGGGGTTTCCCAATTGACCGGGGAGACCAAGAAAAAGATGGAAAAATTAGACAAGACCTAGAGATGAAGGAAGAATGGAGAAAACGTAAAAGAAAACTTTGCCACGAGGCCGGGACAATGGAAAACAAACGATGAGACATGAAGGTAGATGCACAAGTACCAGAAATCAAGATCTAGGACAAACAAGGTCTATAGAGAGTCTACCGGAAGACATTTCTCTAAACCGGAAAGAAGGTAACCGGAGTTCATCCTGGGAGAAGAAAAGTGAGAAGAAATCTAAGAAACAAGAAAGTTGTACAAACAAGAAAAACCCATTATTTGGAAAGAATCACTTTTTCCACAACTTCTTGCCACCTCCTTGTTGCACCCCCAACCTCCTTGAAATTGTAGTTTGGTCTCTGAATCTTCTCGCCGCGGCCGTGAATCTCCTTGCATCACCTCCGTGCCTAGGAATCTCCACCTCCGTTGTGTCAAAAAGTCACCTCCACCACCATCTTCTTCCAAACCTTACGTTTGGAGCTTCAAATCCTAGGTGACACCAACTCTCCTCCAAAACCCTAGCTTCCGCACCCTTCCTTCATACCTCCTTCAACAACCTTGAAATCTCCTTGCACCGCCTTCTTCTTCAACTTCTTCAACTTCAACTTCTTCTTCTCACCTCCAACTCCTCTAAAACCCCAACTCTAAAAGAACCCAACTTCTAAGAAAGAAAGGGAGAGACTACAAGAGAGAGAGGAAAAAAAACTAGAGAGGGAGGGAGAAAAATGAGAGAGAGATGAGAGGGGCTATGAGGGAGAAGAGAGTTGGGAAAGGGGGGTAAGGACTGCCGCCTCGCCTGCGGCCTACGGCCGGGGGTTGAGAAGGGGGGGGGGCTTGGCTGGCTGGTGATTGGGTCCTTCGAGACACGGCCCGATCGGTACCCGGGTACCCGGGTACCCAGGTTGGTATCTGAATACTTTATTTTTTAATTATTATTTCTTTATTTCTTTCTTTCATTTTCATTTTATTTTATTTTTTAATATTTTCCTCATGTAAATTTAAGTGCCTATTGTTTTCAAATAGGGACTTAAAACTTCTACAATAAGGTAAAAGCCTAAACAACTATTACTAAAACTAACACTACTAAGTATACTATCTAGTTGATGAAGACTTTGACTAGTTAGTTTAGTCTTAAGTGGTGATTTGGACTTTTGTCTCGGAGATCCTTCCCGAGCATTCTTTTTAGGTTTTTCCGTGCGCAACCTTGGTAGTTTTAAGGCCCAGTTTCATCACCACTTTAATATTGATTAACTAGTTAAACATTCACCGACTTTCACTAGTTATTATACAACCTACTTCTACGTAATACTAACTACTTTGTTGGTTATCTAAGACTAAAAATCACAATTTATCTAATTTTTTTGGTAGGGGCAACCAAGTGGGAGTTTCAGACTTCCACGATTTCACTCTTCTCAATCCGCCCTTATCCTTGCCTCTGACAACATATATTTGAGTCTACTTCTGCAAACTCCAAGCCTTAGGATTCAAAGCCTCTCAATGGGACGTTTGGAGACCATCCTTGATGCCCGTTAGGGAAGAGAAGCATGTAATAGAGTGGCAAATTTGCAAAATGTAAAGTTGAAATTCTTTAAAAAGGACCATTCACCCTCTTAACAACAATGTCCGGATATGACGTGCTCCCATCATGGTCGTCACCAACCATAATCGTGCCAACCTCGTGTGTTGTAGGCGTATTGTACCTTCGTCAATCTTGCCATCACAAAGCCTAGAAACAAGTTGTAAGTCCATTGCTCGTTGCTCAGTCAATCATTGACAAATACTTTTGTAAAGTTGTGCTCTTGGTGTAATATGTTCTTGAGCAACCCCATTGAATTGTGGTCGGAACTCTCAAAAGTTCTCATTTGACCATCTGGAGCGGCGTGGTTATCGGCATATAAATGTGCAAACTTGCAATTATCTCCTCCTCTTGGAAAGGCTGCCCATTCTATGATACAACACACCTTGAGGTCGGAAGGTGTAGTTTCCGCCTTGGGCAAAGCATTGATCGGTATTTCCTCAAAGAAAAGGTACTTCTCTCGTTCTTTGTTGATTCTCTTCTAGAAGGACTGAGGAAGGACAACCCAAAACCAACCCGTGATCAATATCGCACCCTTCCTAGATTCCACGGAAGAAACGTAGGATGACTTTACATGACTTATGCATTGATCAATGAAGTGATGTGATGACCGGCTACATTTCCTCTCTAGAATCTAAGAACAATATAGAAGGGAGAAATATTGGATCACGAGTTAGTTTTGGGTTGTCCTACCTTAACCCCTCAAGGCTAATGATCATCTTTAGCTTGTGAGAATCTACGAGTGTTCTAGATCAAACATAACAACATCTGCACATAAGGTATACTTCATCACGGCCCCCCCTTTCATGGAAATCATTGTAGGTTGCCGATGCTTGCACCAATTCTCCTCGCAACGATCTCCATATCCACCTCCATCTTCCTCCACCTCCATATCCTCGTTTATATTTTTCATGGAGGTGGCCTACATTGTTTTCCATCGAGATTATCATACCAAAACGACCCAGAAACGGACATGAGGCCTTAACCCTTTAGCGCCCAGGAAGCCCGAAATGGGACTCCAGAGGTGCTAAAAATCAATTTGCATGAAATCCATGAGGAACTAGGCTTCAAGGTACAAGGTTTGGATTTGCGCACTCATTACACAAACACTCTCCAACAATCAAATCATGATTTGGATCTATAGAACTCTTGGAAAAGCTAGAAATGCAACACAAAATTCCCCTAATTCACTAAAATATAGTGAATACTATGCCACATACTATGTTGTGTTGCACACACATGCACATTGATTTTGGTCTTAAATTTTGATTGGACTTTGTCTTCAAGACATTCTTCATTGTTTAGTGATTGGTGATCTCTCACCTCACATACAAAACAATTTTGTAAGGTCAGATATTAATATTAGTCATTGTACTTCCATCAAATCCGGTTCAAAGAAAAAAATCAGCCGAAATCTTGGTTTCTCAAGAAACATCCCTAGGCGGTAAAGGATTAAAAGGATCAACTTAAGGTAAGCCCCCCCCCCACAACCAACAAAAACCCATAGCCAATGCCTATAAAATTGGAGTATATCCAACCCTCTCCCATCCCATTACCACCAATTGAGCTCCAAACAGAGGTTTGCTATTAGTCAAGACCCTTACTTTTGGTCGTTGGTTATGGGGGGTACCTACTCCCGGCCACCCACTAAACATAGCTGCACAGTTTGAAAATTCATAACTAATTCAGTTTTCATCGGAAAAATATGATATCACTTGGGTTGGAATTGTAACTCTATTGGCTATCACCGAAAAATAATAGTATAATTATCTCCTCTCTCCATATATGCACATTCCTTAGCTTGTCGGTTCTAGGAAGGCTTACCTTAGCCGGCGGTGCTAGGCTGGGCCACTGTTGTAACGTCCATGGACCTGTAAGCAGGTGTAAAAGCAAGATGAAAACCTAGAAGCGGTTCTAGAAGCTGGAGGAGAGCAAGCAGAAGCAGGAGCAGTCCTGGAGAGTGAGTGGGGTGGGTGTGGGGCTGTAAATACAAGAGATTGTAAACAACGGAATGATTGAGGCTGCCTGCCTGCACATCTGCCTGCCTGCCTGCCTTCATCTGCTAACTTACTTCCTTCATTCCACCTGCTTCCACGCCAAGGTACCTTGTTGCAACGCAGTCAGGTGGCAGAGCAAGAGATCATTGCCAAGGCTGTTGCTATCAATGCCGAGAAGCCGGTAGCTTTTGGAACATTGTACCGTACCCCCAGGCCCTGATTATTACTCCTTTCTCATGCCCCTGCCACCTTACTTAGTATTCTATTCAAATCTCAGGCCCATCATGCTCC
The DNA here is from genome assembly GCA_963971425.1 of Bryoerythrophyllum caledonicum. NCBI lineage: Eukaryota > Viridiplantae > Streptophyta > Bryopsida > Pottiales > Pottiaceae > Bryoerythrophyllum > Bryoerythrophyllum caledonicum. The sequence continues at coordinate 7,468,980 of OZ020515.1, forward strand.
GGCCCCAGGTTTTTGACTTTATGTCAGCGCCTGGGGTTTACTTTGCCCTCCCCCACCATCATTGTAGAATTCCATGTGAATCATTGTTCAATTCCCCTCCCATCCACACCATTTAAGGGTGGGACAAAACGCCCGCTCCCTTCTATACCCTTCCTAGATTCCATCCTCCATTCCATCCTCCATTCCATCCTCCATTCCATCCTCGATTCCAGGGAGGAAATGTAGCCTGCCTTTACATGAGTTTTGCGACTTCACAAGTGATGGGATGACCAACTAAGATGAGCCCCCCTAAAACCGACAAGTTAAGGAATGTGCATATATGGAGAGAGGAGATAATTATTTTTCAGTGATAGCCAATGAAATTACAAATCCAACCCAAGTGATTTCATATTTTTCCAATGAAAATTGAATTAGTTATGAATTTTCAAATTGTGCAGCCATGTTTAGTGGGTGGCCAGCGGTAGGTACCCTCCATAACCAACGACCAAAAGTAAGGGTCTTGACTAATAGCAAACCTCCATTTTGAGATGAATTTGTGGTAATGGGATGGAAGAGGGTTGGATATACCCCAATTTTGTAGGCATTGGCTATGGGTTTTGGTTGGTTATGGGGAGGCTTACCTTACATTTCCTTGCTGAAATCTTGTAAGGGTGTAGAAGGGAGCTGTATTGGGGAGCACTCTGATATTTAAGGAAGGAGAAACGAGAAACCGGTACCCCTCCGTTCTGTATCTTTTTTAGATTCCAGGGAAGAGATATAGCTTGGTTCTACATGGTTCATGCATTGACGAAAGAGTTGATGACCGGCTACATTTCGGCCTTGAAATCTAGAAGGGTGTGGAAGGGAGCGGTAACGGGGAGCATTCTCGTATTTCAGGGTTGGACAACCAAAAACCGGTACCGTTCTATACCCTTCCTAGATTTGAAGGAGGGAATGTAGCTTGTCTTCTGCATTGTCTAGGTGATGTGATGACCGGCTACACTTCCTCCCTGAAATCTAGGAAGAGTATAGAAGGGAGTGGTATTGGGTGGCCGTCGAGAGCATTCTAGTGGTTAGTGTTTGAGGGCACCCACCAGTTGTATGCTCCCAGATTTTCCCCAGATTGGCAAATTTGTTCTTCATTAATATTCCTGTGTATTTCCTTTATTTTCGACAATGATGGGAAAATCAGAAGCTGTCGATACTGGATAGGTCTTTTTTTACATGGCAATAATGGAATATGGAAAAATCTAATAACTATTGAAATAAAGAAGCTCCCTTTTTTTATTGGATGAATGATCTGTGGGTTCATCACGAATTGATGGGGGGATTGTTGTGGTTTCTTATGAGTGGAGACAAACAAGGGTGGTGCGGTAACTTTGAAGTGGTGTCATGTGGTGGAACGAACATACACTTTATTCACGTTGTCCTCCTTTAGAGACCGGCGTCCTTCTTCTTTTGCCACTCTCAGCGGTTTTGGTCCTCCTCCCATCTCTACCTCTGAATTTTATATATTTCTATGGAATGTGAAACTTGAATCATTGAGGTTGCCTTGTGGAAAGGCTTCCATAGATGTCTTTAACCCTATGAGCCAAAATGTGGTTTCTTAGATGATTTTCAATGCACAATACTAGACAAAGAATTGCAATTTTCATCCACTTCTTTTCTGGATAATTCATTGAATGTGTAAGCGAGGTGTAAGCATTAGATGATGACAAAACTTGCCTCATTGTTTTTATGTTTTTTCTACAAAAGAAAAATATTTGTAACAAAAGAAATCTCAATGAAGTGATTATAGGCTCCTCTATTTTTTGCTCTTAAACCAAATTTGAGTCATTAAATTGACATTTTTTGGATTTGAGTACAACTAATGAGTGAAGCTTCTAAAATCTAGTTTCCGCTCCAATTTTTATTTATTTTTAAATTCAAAATTGTACAATAATGGACCTATATCCATGGTTGACTTATATTCTAATTTAAGATAAATACAAAAGTTTCATTTACACCACAAATCTTAGCACTATAATTTACACCTTTGGTCAAAATTTCAAAATTTCAAAGCATAATTTGTATCATACATGAATTTCCTTCCCTTTTCCTCGAAAAATCACAATGATTTCAAATTTTTGCAAGAGAATCTGTGATTTTGTGATGTATACAAGACACGTGATTTCATCTTTAAAAAATGAAGAAATTTTTTCCCACTTATGTTTAATAAAAAATTAGAGTACATAGTAGAATTGAGATTGGGATTGATGCCAAGGTCATAAGTTCTGACGTTCAAGGGTTCACGGCACTAATTGAAGCTATATTGTTTAATCAAATAAAGAGGGTGTAAGGTAACATCCCCCTATCTTACAAGTTAAGCCATGTGCACATGTGGAGAGAAGAAATAACAATACATTTACTTTTTAGTGATAACCAATAGAATTACAATTTCGATCCAAGTGATTTCATATGTTTTCCAAGAAAAGTATGTGAGCTATAAAATTTCAAGGTGTGCTCCCATGTATAGCCGTAGGCTGCTAATAGATGCATCTTATGAGCGCCCAACCAAAAGTAAGGGGTAATGACTGATAGGAAGTCTCCATTTGTAACTGAATGGATGATAATGTGATGAAAGTGGATTGGATATACCCCTATTTTATAGGTGTTGGTTATGGATTTTAGTTGGTTACTAAAGGGTACCTTACATGTCTCATTTTAACACTCAAATATGTGTCGTGAAACAAACAAGTCTTGAGTTTCAAGACTTTTGCTATTACTCTTATTTCCATTCCTATTCAAATTGTTGTGCTCCTACTCTTACTTCCAAGCTATAGCCACTCCTACTACCCATTCTCACTCTTAAGTTTAATTTAATTTTCATAGAATACAAATTTGATAAATGTAGTTGACTTTTAGAGGTTGTTGCTTTTTGTTCCATCCATCATCTCAATGGCACAAATGTCTAGTGAGGCAAACAATGTCTACATTCCTAATTCTACTTCCAAGTTTGATATAATTGTTGCAAAAGTATAGTATTAGTTAGTATTAGTTAATTTGTAGTGAATTTGGATGTACAAAACGCACTGCTTAGGGAGTTCTATTAGCGTGTGCACTGGCACAAACCAAGTTGGTGTTAATACAAATAATTACTTTCTTATCTAAGAAGAAGAAAAATTCTGATCTCCAAAGGTGGTTGGCGTGAATAAAATGTCTACTCATTTCACCACTTAGTTACTCTATGTCCAGTGGACATAGGTTAGTAGTATAAAACTACTTTCTTCTTCCAAGGATAGACACTGTGTATCAAGTGATAAGGAACCAAATACACAAAAGGACCAAATACACATGGAATAAATGAAAAAGAAAACTAAAAATCCAATGAAGGACCCTTGTAAATGTAGCACCAATTCCTTCACTCTCAGGATGCATGCCACCAGAGCCTACAAGAAAAAGATTGTCATGAAAAATCGTTAAAATTTATTATTGGAGATGTTACATTAAGAATATAAGAAGATAAACTTTAGAAAAGATATAATGGTCATATTGTATCTACAAAGGTGCATACAAAGGGCCGTTTAACACCTAGAGGCCGGGCCAATTTTTTGTATAAGAGGCCTAAAATCCTCACTTACGATTGGCTGGAAGGTTGAAATTGGCCCCAACCCCTGTACACCAAGAGGACCGACCAATTTGGTAGTTAGAATTTTTTATTCCAGAAAAACATGGCCCAAGCATGACCGGAGCTTGCTAAATTGGGTGCACCAAGGATGGAGGGCCAATTTTGGGCCTAGGGGCCAATGTTAGATTTCAATTCTTATAAAAAGTCTTTTTTTTATAAAATGTATATTTTTTCAACATATCATACTGTTTGTGTTTTAGAGAAATCTTAACAACTCCTTTGGCCTCATCCTCTTAGCTCTTCTCTCTGTCTCTCTTTCATTTTTGTAGAACATTTCTCCCAATTTTTTTTGTGGCTTGCCACATTGTTGCTGCCTTACCTAGAGACAAGATTCAAGGGTCCTTAGAGATGAATGGATACGAGTCAATGCAAAGGTATGAAAGTGTTGAAGTTCATGCTTTCCAACCCTTTCAAAGTTCTTTACAAAAACATATAGATAGTGTAGGGATCCTCAATTTTTTTTCAACCACCTCTTGGAACTCCAATTCATCTACGACCACTATTGAATATGGATATGTTTGCACCTCATACAAAGAGAAAGGTTGTTGAAGAGATTGAAGAGGAGGATGTACAAATCGTAGCTCCACCAACACCAAAGAAGAAAGGAGTCGCAATTGCAAAGAAGCCTTGCAAAAAAATTGCGAAAACAGAGAAGGAGGAAGATGAAGACTCCGGCTCAAAAAATTGGAAGGATTCCAATGTGGAGATTATGATTTCATTGCCCGGCGAGACGGAACCCAAATTTTGAAGGACGCAAAGAAACAAGGTATGATTTTTGCATATGTGATTTTTTAAACAAAAGAGCAAAAAAATCAGATTAGCCTTTTAAAGGCCTTGGCCTTGGCCGCTCGCCACAAGCCCCCCCTTTCCCCCCCAACGGCCACATAGAATGTCGTTTGGGAGAGCATTGATACTAAGATTTGATTTCTCCACCTCACGCCCGTGAGGCAAGGTCTCTTTTGAACGCCTTCAAGTCTACCTTCCTTCCCCCTTGATGTCTATGGCATGGAATATGAGGTTCTTATACAAAGACCATTGCTAAAATTCTTAGATTATTCATTGTTTAGAGGCCTAATCAAGCCCAAATCACATTTTCTTCAATGTTCCTACTTTGAAAAAGTGATGTGCGGGTGTGGATACTTGGTTGAAGTTGCATGCCCGTTTGGTTGCGGTGATTCCTAGACTAAATCGAATAGCCGAGGCTTTCAAAAAGAAATTCAACAGTTTGTACAAGTTATACAAAAAAGACAAGTTTGCGAATAGAAATTCAGGATCAAATCGGCACACATGTAAGTTTTACGACTCTTTTTATCAATAGTGGCATCAGACTGGTACCATAATGAAACATGTAACAACATCTGCTAATGATTTTGCTAGTATTGAAGATAACACCACGAACATTGAGAAGGCTCAAAATTCAAATGACACTCCAACTCCAACTTCGACTCAAATTCCAGCAACCAGGGTCGACAAGAACATTTTTCAAGAGCAATGCTACGGAGTTTTTATGCAGATGGCGGAATTGAGTTTAGCCATGGTAAAGAATTTTGAGAAAACCAATGCTTTACTAGAAAATGTAGAAAGACAGATGGATAGGCTCATATATAAATTTTAGAGATAGTCTTCCGTCAAATGAGATGCATCAAGGCCTCAAGGGAAGAGAATTTTTCCTTTCATTCTCAAATGTGCTTCCCAAAAAGACTAAGCTAGTAATTCATCTACTTGTATAGCTTATACAAGCATGTTCTTCATCCTAGCCTCTTTATCCTTTCTTGTTTCAACAACCTCCACACTTGGATCTTCATCTTTGTCTGTACCTTTAATGTCATTCACCACAGTCTCTTCAATGTCTTCAATTTGCACTCATCTTGCTTCAACCTCGTCCATTTTCAGGTATCTTCCCATCTCCTTTGCAACTTGTGTAGCTGCCATAAAAATATTTGTAATCTGCAATTGCACTAGCTAGTTTGACTTTCCATATGCATAATTCTCTCTCCCTTTGCCCATTCATCATCAAACTTGTCTCGATGCATTATATACAAGTTGTGAAGGCAAATGCAAGTGCATACCAGATTTGATTCATGTCGAAGAGGCATATCAATCCTCTTCAATAAAATCCTCCACCTCCCTATAAGTATACCAAAGGCTCTCTCTACAGCCATTCTTGTAAAGGACTGAATGAAATTCCAATGCGCCTTTGCTCTAGGTAATCCATCTTTTTCACCTTTGAAAGGAAAATAGAACCATCATTTCATTCGATATGCAACATCACCCATAAGTTTATCAGGTAATAGCTCACCTCTCATGACTCTCTTTCCAATATCTTAATTTTGAAACAAAGTCCAATCATGGCAACGTCCAGCCCATCTTAAATCAAAATCCCAAAACCTACTGGTTTTCAATGCTTCTCAATTGCTGCACAAAACTCCCTAACAATGATAGATGCAGTACTTTCATGAATCCTATAAGTTTGAGCACAACCACACAATGAATTACCACTACTCCATCTGTTCAAAGAAAGAGCAATCCGATTTCTAAGAGGAATGGATGCTCTGTACTTTGTATTTTTTCAACTTAATGAAGGAGATAAAATACCACACAAGTAATCAAAAGTTTTGGAAAGTAACCTTATATGTTGCTTGAATAGCTCAACTGAGTAGCATCCAAATGACTGGTTGTTTGCAAAAAGAGTACTCGGGATCATACATCCAAATGCTCCGTGCCCTCCAAGAAGCACCACTCTCTCAAACCATCACAAAAAAATTCATAGCCATGGCAACTAATGTTGATGCAAAGCAAGTTTTTACAAAGTTGCAACAACCGCCATAACATGTTGCACGGCCATGCAGAACTCAAGAGCCACCAAGACCTTTTTTCTACGTTCATCCGTTTTATACAAATGGCAATGAAAAAAGAGAGAGAAGGGCTGAAATTCTCTAGATTTATTGAGCCAACCTCGCTTCTTGGCCCCAAGGACTTTACACATGGAAGAATTGGCTCCGATTATATTCTTACTATAATGACTAGTTGAGGTCGGCCTCCAACCCAATAAGGGCTGAAATTTTGTGCAATCGGCTTGGAGATGAATTGGCCCGACCTCTAGGTGCAAAGCCGCCCTTATTTGACATTAATTTTTGAAATATGTGATAAATGAAAAATCGTAAATGGTGCATCTACATACCTATTATTAGATCATCCTAAAGCTATAATGATGTTTCTAGGGAAAATATGAATTTCCTGGAGGCAATTTCATGATAATAAAAACATTAAATGTTTGCATATGTTTGTAATATGTTTGAAAGATGATAGTTTCTAAAAAGGTGCGAAAATTATGAGTTTCGTTTTACGCATTATTTGTTTTTCTTCTTTTGAAATAGAAGCTCCATTAGATAGTAAAGAATTTGCAGATATATGAAATGAAATGAAAACCAACCAATTATAGCTACAAGAGAAAGTACAGTGCGTAAAAATCCAAAATTTTGGAATTATTTTTTTATATGGATTTAACCTCTAAAGCTCCAAAATCTTCATGTGGGTTTCTTAATCTATGTACGATTCCCGATTCTCAAGGAGCGTGTAAGAAAGACGTATCTCCCTTAAGTTCTTACTTGTTCTTTATGATTTTATTCCTTTTTTTCCCTCCTTGAAAATCAATTCTACAAACTTGATATAGCTACAACATCCTAATTGGTTTTCTAAGAAAAATAATGCTAAGTTGGGCACAAGAAATTCCGCTCCACAGTAATTCTGCGCCCACACTAATAGGTACCAACCACAATTCATCCACCGATGATCTCATCCATCGCAACACACGTCACAAGGAAAACCATCACCATACCCAAAACCGCCACGACACCCAAAACCATCACCATACCCAAAACCAGCACTATTGCATACCCAAAACCATCACCATCTACCCATCGTGAACATGGCCGCGTCAAAGTCTACAGAAAATGACGCGGGATCCCTTATTGACGTGTTTGAGTCCCGCGACGCACTCATACCACGCTCGGTCCTGCGCCTGATCCCACGCTCGATTCCACGCCTTTCAGTCGACCACGGCTGCAACCGCGCTCGTAATCAGGAGAGCAATGGAACAAGCCATTGTTGTCGAGGAGGAGGAGCGATGGCGACAATGCGATGGATCGCGGCGGAGCTTCGGAGCTAGGGTTTGAGAGCTCTGGAGATCGCCATCGTCGCTGGCGCGGCTAGTGGAGAGGTTCGATTGAAGCCAAGGTTTGAGGTTTTTGGTGGCGAGGCGAGATCCGGAGGTTGTGGCAATTGGAGGCGAGGTTAGTGGATAGGTTGAATGCCGGTGTGGAGGTGATCGATTGCGGCAGTTGGCGAGGCTGCGATTCGGCAGTGCGGAGGAGGTGATCGAGCAGGTAGCTCGGAGTTAGGGTTCGAGTTTGAGACAGGGAGGAGAGGTTGGAGGAGAGGTTAGTGGAGAAGTGGCGATGGCGGCGAATGGCGGGGGTGGAGGAGGAGGAGAGGACGGAGGGGACTTGAACCAAGCCGTGGAGGCTTTCTTTGCGGACTCGGAGAATTCCGTGGTGATGGCGTTCCGTGTGGCCAAGAGCCAGGCGTCGTGGAGCGTCGCGGGGCGGCGAACGCGGCACAGTACGAAGCCGCGCGTGCTTGCGCTTACAGGTATGTGATTAAATCGCGTGATATTGTGGCTTGGAAATTAGTAGTGTTTTTAGGATGGAGGGGGCACTGTGGCCTATTTTGTTGAGGAGAGGGCGCGTGAGGTGTCGATTATGAGCATATTAGGATATGTCTAGGCATGTGTCGTGTTTTGTTGTTCCGTGATGGTAGACTTATGACAATGTAAGGGGTTACGTTTGTTGTCCGGCGGTGTTTTGTTACTAGAGATGAACGGAGGCTGGGCTCGTATTGGCATTTGAGTGCATTCATGCAGAAGGGCCTCTCTTGCTTATGTAATCAAGGCATACGATTATTTCGAGTCGTATGGAAGGGTTTCAGTTTAGTATTCAGAAGATGAATTTCAATTTCTGGACGGGATAACTAAGCAAGGATTATCAGCTGAAAAAAGTGATGCGTTTATCTGTCCGATATGGACTTCAACTTGTCCAGCGTCGACCATCGCTTATGATTTCTACGTGTCTGTTTCTCTTTTAACTACAGTATCTAATTTTAGAGAATGGACGGGGTGTTGTTGTATTGTTATCTCATTGTGATTTATATGCTTTCATTGTCTTGTCAATCCTATCTGGGTATGTGTACTGGGAACTGATGGTTTTTTTCTTTTTTCTGTGGTTTTAATCACTCAATCTTGCACAGTGATGCGATCAGAACAGACACAAAAGTTCAAAGTCAAACTTCACGTTTTGAAGCAGACTCCAACTGGGATGCAGGTATGAAAAAATGCGGTTTTTAATATGGTGAATGGAAGAAAATTATGACATTGTTTCACATGTACCCAGTCTCTGTAATGTGCTCATGTTCTTGATCTGATTGGCGGCCGCTACGGGGTTTTATGCGTTTGTTGAAGAAGGGTTAGTAATCATACCATAAATATCCAGGAGGTCTTGCAAACCGCATGGAGCATGCTAGTACCAATGTTTGACGTTCCCGTGTAGAAGCCATATTCTGCTTTTTTCCAGCATCATATTTCATGCAACGACCAGCAGCGAGCTCATGGTTTTGAATTACATGATGAATTTTAGCTTTTTACTTGTTGCGTGTGCAGCCTGCAAAAGTATACAAGCTGAAACATCTGAATAAGGTGGAAGCGGTGTCTAGTGACAACAGCGGCTGTACCTTTGTCCTGGTTTGCAACTTGTCCTCTCCTGAAGGATCTGAAGGCTACAGTATTCCTTGAATTGCTTTAATTTCGTGACGTAATCTGCGGCTATTCACTCTGGAATGCCCAACTGTTTACACGTACCAAAAAGTTGAAGTATGCAAAGAAGACGTTGAAGATGTTTTGTGGATTTATTGTTTAGAAGTAACCTCTCATCAACAACTTCTTTCAGCCCAGCTCCTGTGTTGATTGTAATGATATCATGAAAGTTAATTTCTCGAAGGAATTTGGATTTAATATACATTTTGAAGTTTCAAATGTTTGGTCAATGCAGAGAATGCACAAGTTTCTCTTGTCTAAATTAATAAATCTCTCTTAAACTGCAACTTCGAAATGGATTTGAGTCCCCGGGTTCAAACGACTTTGGTTGTTATGTGGTGTCAGGGATTTGACAATTTGAAGAACAAGCCAGTTGCTCCTCCTCAATGGACTTTGCGCACGCGTGATGATAGGTGAATATTGTTCCATGCCGCCATTTTCTTCGTATTATTTTTTTGCAATCCTTGCACGTAGCAAAATTCCAATGCTTCTAGATTTGCTTGATTTGGGATTATCTGTAATATTAGCGGGTCTTGTAAAATTTTGAACTTCCCAGTTAAGCTCCTTGCAGAAGCACTCATTTCCTACCTATTATTTTAATTGACCGAAGTACCTTTATGTGAATCATCATTTAAAACATTTTTCCTGCATTTCAGAAACCACCTTCTTACAGGTATCTTGAAACTTTGTAAGGAGAACCTTGGGCGAGTGCCGAAGATTGTTGGTATGGACGTCGTGGAAATGGCACTATGGGCCCAGGTATTTGTTCTCATTTTCATACCGGCTGCATATTTAATACCTATACGGACAGCTCAAATCATCCTGCTTACATTTAGTTTGGCTTTAGTACATTTTAGGGATGAGCAGATGCTTGTGTTGGTTGATCACTGCCAGCTTAGGGAAGGAAGCAATCCTGGAGCTTACTGTGTATACATTCAAATTTCATCTTTTTAATTTGTTTAATTGGTTTTTGTAGGCCCATGCTAAAACTCTTCCCAGCGGAGGATCGCTTGAAAGAGATACTGCTGATACTGGTATGGAGAAGGGTGAGAAGGTTAGCGTGGAGAGGGAACTTGTTTCGAAGGCTGAGGAAGAGGATATGGAAGCCTTGCTTGGAACGTATGTTCCTTCTTCTTCATGTCTTTGTTGTCTCTTCATGCTGTGTGAAATGTTCTGTGGCTTTTGGTATGATTTTGAGCAATCAAAGAAGCCTTTCTTGGACGGGCAATCTTTTCATTCCAGCAAAATCGTTTACATAACATGATCACATAAATGCTGAGTACATGTCCTCGTGTTACTAAAATAACACCTGTGTAATGTGGTTCTTACAGATATGTTCTTGGTATAGATGAGGCAGAGGCATTCTCCGAACGGTTGAAACGTGAACTTACTGCTTTGGAAGCTGCTAATGTGCATGCCATTTTAGAGAGTCAGCCACTTGTAGAAGAGGTATGCTTAGATTTGATTTCTATCCCTTACAAAGCCATAACATTGTTTCAGAAAGTACATGGTTTCAGCCACTACGGGTCGAAGCACAAAATCAAAGGGTTGAAGGTTCTTAACTGCGTAGAGAACAGCTGCAGAGCTCAAGTGGAGAGCTTACCACTCATATTCCAGCCAATTCTTTTTTGTTTGTTCAGGTTCTTCAACAGTTAGATGCTGCTCAAGGAAGTGTTGAAGACATGGACGAATGGCTAGGTATCTTCAACGTGAAATTGCGTCACATGCGAGAAGATATTGAGTCGGTATACATATGATCATAATCCTAACGTTTCTCTTATAGGATCGTGCAGGAAGTCTGCATTACGTTCATTTGTTAAGAGTCAACGTCGTGTTTGAATGATAATTTGATTGACGCTACATTTGAGAGAAGGTCAATGTTCATAATCGCCATTTGGGAGTGCATTATGTGAAATTATACAATACCCGCCTTTAGCTGTCTATTGTTGGCCTCATTTACACAACTGACATATGTGGCAAGTAGTTTGGGTTGCAGTCTTGGCATGGACGTTCTTCTGCTTTCCTGATATGGTCAGTGCTCATAGATTGTGTGATAAGATAGTTTCTAATGTTTTGACGATGACAGATAGAAGCAAGGAACAACAAGCTGGAGTTGCAGGCTCAGAACAATGCATCTTTAGTGGAAGAATTGAACAACTTGCTGGAAAAGCTGCGTATCCCTCCTGAGGTATGGGTCTGGCTTGTTTAGAGTTCCTAATATGATTTGGATTTTAACATACTGTTTTAATCTCTTACTGATCTGTCGAAACCCTGGTCATGTGCTCTTTTTGCGGCCTTATTATGCACGCTTCAGCTGTTTATTCTGAGCCAGGAGTGCGTATCAGCTCATTTAGTACCTTAATCTAGTTTCTAATTTTGAATGTTAACGCGCTGGTCGATTGTGTATGCAGTATGCAGCAGTTCTGAATAGCGGAACTTTTGTTGACGAACGGATGCCTCAAAATTTAGAAGCTTGTGAGTGGTTAACCAACGCATTGCGAAGTCTTGACGCGCCGTTCCTAGATGCCAATTATGTGGACATGCGTGCGGTAAGTTTTTGAACCTGGATATTCTCGATGGACTGAATTCCTCGGTCTTTGCATCATATTGATGTGTCCAGTCATTGAATGTGCAAGATAACATGAATCGTCAATTAAACTTTGGATTTCTTCTATACGTTTACTAAATCGAACTGCGGTGCGTTCCATCTCAGATTATGTTTTAAGTTTGCCTAATAATACGGTTCAAGAAAATAGAAATTTTGTGCAACTTACTGAAAATTCTGGATAGCATCACTTCTAGGATACCACCGACCAAATAGAATGCAGGTGACTTCTTTTTGTGACTTTTTGCAAGTGCTACCCGTGATGCGAAGCTGTGGACGATGTGCTTGCAGGTCAAGGACAAGCGTATAGAGCTCGAAAAACTTAAGTCTACTTTCGTTCGAAGGGCATCTGATTTTCTGAGGAAGTACTTCTCCAGTGTGGTCGATTTCATGATCAGTGATAAAACCTATTTCTCACAGGTTAAACCGCGCATCATAAATACCTTCGCTACTAATTAGGTCCAGAAGCTCGTAGGATGCTTGAACATCTCGATATTTTTGACGTTGTAGTCCATGGTTCTACTGCAGAGTGCTGACAAATATTGTTTGTTGATGAGTGATACAGAGGGGCCAGCTGAAAAGACCAGATCATGCCGATTTGCGATTCAAATGTCGTACATACGCACGAATGCTACAGCATTTGAAGGTATCCTAATCACCAACTCATGCTAGCTAGGCCACTCTTTATGGATGTTTCTAAATGCCGAGACTGGACTATGTCGCTATAATGGATCAGTTTGGAAGTAATGTGGATCCCTATGACAGTTAGTCTGTATTTGTTTCTGCAGAACCTAGATAAAAGCTCGCTTGGGCCATTGCGGAAGGCATATTGCCACTCTCTCAACCTTCTGCTGCGTCGTGAGGTATGTGATCTGTGTGCCGTTATGTCCTCTACTTTCCATGTAATCTTAAGAAAACTGTGCTCTTTCGATAGTCCATGTTACTGATATTGTCTGACTGCTTTGCTATGCATTGTCCGAAGGACTGACTAACGATGAAGTTTTGGATTGCGGCGGTCAGGCGCGTGAGTTTGCAAATGAGCTTAGGGCTAGCACCAAAGTATCACGGAGCACAGGGGCGTGGTTGGACAGTTCGCAGGGCGGTGCAGCACAAGGCGCTGGAGGCGCAGACACTTCGACGGTGTCTGATGCATACGCTAAAATGCTCCGAATCTTCATTCCACTTCTTGTAGATGAGGTGAGTAGATTCTGTTCTCTATATAATTCGGTTAGGTTTTGAATTCTCGTAGTAGCTCACTGAGAATGACAATTGTACGGATTCTTGAACTTCTCTACCAGGAACTCAATGTAACTTAGCACATCCACTTCCTTTATTTTGAGCTTCTAGTGCCCCATCTGGACCCGTTATCTGCAAATACCTGTAACCCAAGGACTGAATCCTTCTTTCATTTCTTCAGAGCTCGTTTTTCGCTTCCTTCATGTGTTTCGAGGTCTTACCTTTGAATCCTCATGGAGCTGAGGATGACAAGGACGATGATGAAGATGGCATCAGTGCCACAGAGACGGACGGTTCTGACAAGCCTGGTATGCGAACTAGGTTATCTGCCACAACTGCAAAGCTGTCGCCGTTCGTTTATCTTTTCAGAGGTCTGACCCACGTAACTTTGCATGCAGCTGAACAGAATCCAGCAGAGTTGGAGTCACTAAACCAAGCCCTTCAAGAGCTCTTGGATGGCATTCAGGAAGACTTTTATGCGGTGGTGGATTGGGCTTATAAGATTGATCCTTTGCGGTGCATCTCGATGCAAGGTGTCACAGAACGATACCTCTCTGCTCAAAAAGCTGACGCTGCAGGTTTTGTGAGGCGTTTGCTTGCAGATCTTCAAGCCCGGATCAGTCTGCAGTTCAATCGAGTATGCTTACTTTCACAACGCATCAATGTGTCAATTTTCGTGTCTCTGAGATCCAGTGGGTCAGTATTAGTTGTTGTGAACCTGTTCCGTCGCTTCTGTCATGCTGAAGAGCAGTTCCTGCCCAGTGATACTCATATTATGTTTCATTGTCACAGTTTGTAGATGAGGCGAATCTCCAAATCGAGAAGCACGACCGGAACGTAAAGCAGATGGGCGTGCTTTCATACATTCCCAGGTAGCATTGAATTGAATTTTATAATTTCCTCCATCTTTTCTTATTACAGTCGGTCTTGTCACCGACTCACGCATAAAACGGCTTTGTAAGGTGGCGTGCACTGAAATCTACTGCAACTAATTTTCACTCTGTTGGAGCAGGTTTGCAGCACTTGCAGGTCGTATGGAAAATCTCATACAAGGAAATTCAAGGGATGTGGTCGACCAGGCCTACATGAAACTGGTAACGATTTGGCTTCTGACCACTTGATTAGTGTGGTTGAAAATCCTACGTCGTTTTTTCATCGATCAGGGAGCTTGGTAATCTGAATCGGCGCTTCTTGTTTCGGTGGGTCCAGGTGAACACCATGTTTGCCGTCCTGGAAAGGATTGCACAGGTCGATCCCAAGTATCAGGATGTTCTGCTTCTGGAGAATTATGCAGCCTTCCAAAACAGGTTATAATCCATACTGTCCCTTTTCAGTGCGCCTTCCAATCTAACGGTCGAAGAGTGATCTTAGTTTTGGTCATGGTCTTCACCTTCGTGTTTTCTGTAACTTTTCTGTACTGATTAGACGTTGTGGACAATTCGTGTGCAGTATGTTCGACCTTGCGAATGTGGTTCCCACTTTGGCCCGATACTATCAGCAAGCTAGCGAGGCTTATGAGCAAGCGTGCACTCGATACATCAACTCTATTATCAATTATGTACGTTCCCGTCTCTTGAAAGTGTGCAGGCGGAGATTATTCGACGTTGAATGTTGGCTAACAGAAGTGTGTTGTATGAGCCAGCAATTTGAGAGGCTATTTCAGTTCGCTCAGAAAGTGGAGAACCTGCTTTATACCATCAGTCCCGAGGAGATGCCCTTCCAGCTTGGCTACTCGAAGATGGACTTGCGGAAGACGTTGAAAGCGAGTCTCTCCGGGGTACGTCTCTGACTTCACCATCATATGAGGGTTGCTTAGTACAACTCGTGAATATCATCTGAGACGATCAAATGGAGATGCCTTTCGTGTCTACTCATCAACTTTAGTTTTCAGTCCATATCATTAAGCTGGAGACTATGGCAGGTGGAGAAGGCCTTACCAGCGATGTACAAGCGAATGCAGAAGCATCTTACTTCTGAGGAGTTGCTCCCATCTTTATGGGAGAAGTTCAAGGTTTGACTCTTCCCTTCTGTCATTGCTGCATCAAATTAGATTGGTACCTTGACCCCATCACTTGCTTGATGTGTCGCAGGAGGATTTCATGGACAAGTACGAGTCGGTAGAAGGAGTGCTAGCCAAGTGCTACCCTAGCGAACCACTGAGCCCCTCGTCAGCGGAGATGAAAGAGATCTTCAAGAACTTCGTATTCTGAAGACACAATCGGTTTTCTGTCGACTCCAGCACACGTAGCAGCAGCAGCAGCTTCACAGTTGTTAGATTCCTGGAGGCGAGTAAGGATCAATGTAAAATGTCACCTTCATTTTTGAGTTATCAAATGCATCGGATGTGTTCATATTTCACTAGTTCGTTCTTCTATTTCGTTCACATGACACACTCCACCTCTTCACATTCCCTTGGCTAACTAGCTAGAATGGTTCAAATACGATGCAGGCTTGTCATGTACCACAAGATTCATGTCAAAATCACACATGTATTTGTTTGACTCCAACATTCTATAACAATGATATCATCAGAGGTGAAGCAAGGATACCGTGAATTCTGACTTGAGATTCATTTTGAATAATTTATATTAGTCCTAAATAGTTCTGAATTATTATATTCACCTCAAAGAAAAAAAAAGACAACTGAGATTCATGGCCTCTCCTTATTTCAGAAGCAACTAAACTACTTCTAACTTGGACTTAGAGACCACCAAGCTCTTCCTAACTACAAACCTCAGACCACAACAATCTGGTAATCAACTGTGTGAAATAACTAGAGACAAGCAACAGGCGTTTGCTTCATTCCAGTACAGTCTACATCACTTCCTAGGCCTTCCATCCTGCTCTAAGGCTCAGAAAAAAGGACACGAGGTACAAGCAAACGCACACCGACAAATCTGCAGAGCTTGGCCACAATTTCAGACATGGACACGTATACCAGACATTAAATGAGGCCATCTGCCTAGAAAACTACAACCTCGCCACTTAACTCAGTTTCGTACAAATTCTGACAACAAACGGACAACTCTTCAAACCATAATTGTAAATTCGTAGCATTGGAACCACAGCTCGAATATGAAATTCATGGAGTCAAAATGTACTTACCGAGCTCCACCAAGTGTGAACTGCAAGTCCGGTTCCTTCGTGGCCTCCTGTACACAAGATTCTTACAGAGGGGACCTGTTACAAACCTCACTCATTGCCTGACACCACAAAATTGTCAAAAACCGCCTTTCATATCTACATCGTCCATAACGCTTTCCCTGTTCCGCTTCGAGTAGCGCTATACATTCGTGTTAATTCAAGAATATGAAACATCCTCATTGAATACACGGCTCGGAAGGAAAGAAGGCAACACAAGTACATACACCGCAACTGTGATGCTATCAACAACTTGTGATGCTATCAACTGTGATGACTTCTCACGATCCCTCTCTAAAAATCCATTCTCATCGTAATTCCAAAACCCTACCTAACACAATTGTCTCACCTCTAAACTCAAACCTTAACCCTAAGCCTTGGAATCGGCCTGCAACTCTGTTTTCGACTCGACGGCCTTGGCGTCCAGGCTCTCAGGCTTGGGCTTCAACGTCTTGCGCATGTCATACGCGTCCTCGCCGTCGGCGTAGTACTTGGCCTCCACGTCCGTGATCCTGTAGCCGAGCGTCTCGGTGTAGAGATGGAACGCGGCGCGGTTGCTCTTGCGCACGTGCAACGACACATACTCCGCGCCGAACACCTCCTGCATACACTGCTGCGCCGCCGTCATGAGCTTGGTGGCCAACCCTAACTTGCGGTGCGTCCGCAGCACGGCCAGCGACGTGATGTGGCCGTGGCACTCCGCCGCCTCCTCCTCCATCTTCGCCAGCACGTAGCCGACGATCTTCTTGTTGTAATCCTCCGCCACGTACAGCAGCTGCGGCCACGACAAAATGTGATAGAAGTAGTACTTCATCTGGTAATTCTCCGGCAGGCACATCAGGTTGCAGCTCTGCATGGCTAGCAGGTCGTCCACCGTCGCCTGCCGTATGCACACCATTGTGCCTGTCGCGTTGGCGATGGCGCACGCTCGGATTCCGCTGCTGCAAATGCGAGCACCAAACCCTAAGCACACTAAACAACTCGTCGGAGGAGAAGCTCAAGTATAGAAACCCGTTACTGAACCCACAACCCTCAAAGTCTACCCCTTCTGTACATATGATATTCTCAAATCTACAGCGGCTTCCGTGGTGTCGGTTTGGGGAATACAACCCTGTTATATAAACCCGTTACTGACCCCACAACCCTCAACCTCTACCTCTATTGTACATATGAGCTTCTAGAATCTACTACGGCTAAGATAGTGTCGGTTTGGGGAAGACATCGTGGTCAAATTTGGTGCTTCTGCTCATATAACTCTTTCCACAATTGCCTATTGTCTCTCGGGTCTTTTGGAAGGATTTTGAGCTACTTGTTGGCTTTCCAACGGATCTATCTGGTCTCCAATCCATACAAAAATTAGCAGACTACATTGATTTCCATGAAGTGGGGTCATGAAGAAATGTATCCATTGTCTAGATGATGTTCTGCCTAATCTATTACACTCGTAGAATCTCCCAAGCCCTTGTGGTTCTCTTAGGTGTTAAAGGGTTACACAATTTGAGATTGGTCATAAAAATTGAGTTGAATAGATCAATAGTTGAGTGAAGTATTATTATTTTTGACAACTTTAAGATTTATAGAACAACGGTAAGTTAGAAGCAAACCAAGAGACCTTTGAAATTGATAAGGTGTGACTAGAAGACTATGGAGCGTTTGAAAACCAATGATAGTTAACATCCATTTGAGCATGTCACTACCAAAGGAAACTTTACCATCGTACCACATGAGTTGCACACAAGAGGTTAGTAAGCACCGTAAAGTTAGATATTGTAAATTTAAAACAAACAATACAATTCAATGTCATTTTTAGATTAATAATTAGTTTCATTCATATCAGATTACAAGGAATTTATGAATTCAATTTAGCATGAAACAATTGGAAGCAACAAATTGTTGACCTAATTCAACATCTATGATACAATTCAATTTAAAGATGGCAGCGTTTGAAAACCAAGGAAATGTTACCTCTGAGGAACTCAACAAGTTTTCAAAGTCTTACAACATGATGAATAGTTGTATACTTGTGGCTTATTTATTAGCACACTTCTATTTCTTAGCAAAACGATACTATATCTAGTATCCATGATGTAATTCATTATTTTGTCAATGGCAATAACAAGCTCAAAAACCAAACCTTAACCCCAAGGGCTTTGTGTTAAAAACCTCATTAAAGCAAATGCCACTTTTCATATGAGATTCTAAATTCCAAAACTTGCAATTTTATATATAAAACAAGCGTTTTCATTAGATGCATTTCTATTAAAATCATTTGGGTTGAAACTAAATTTTATTAGCTATAAGATACACATGACGATTCTTTGATCCCTAGAATACACTCATTCATAATAACAACCATGATTTGTCTCACACAATATAAATAAACAAAAAATTGAATGGTGAAATTAGGGTAAAAAAGGTCCTTCTAAACCCTAAACAAATATCCTTCATAAACAGTTGTATATAAACTTGACTTCACATGCCAAAGTTAGGATGAAAAACAAAAAACTACAACATGCGAAAAGAAAGGGCTCTACATGATCTCATCTTTCTACTTATGCAGAGAGCAAACACGACACCACACTTGAGATAAATAGAAAGTGCGACCCTTAAAAAACCACGATCAAGTATAGAAAAGAATGGAAATCACAAAATGAGGGAATCTGGAATACCTGATGAATAATCAGAACATGTGCAATTGTATTAAGGAAAACCTAACAGAAAGTAGCGAAGCATGTTCAAGTAGTATACAAGGTTTATAGTTTAGAGAGAAAAGACATACAGCAAGCAAGAGTCAAGACAACAAGGCCTTTTCCAGAACCTCCTTCAGCTCCCCACTCGAATATGACTCTGCATCACAGCCAAGTTCAACATTAGCACACAATGCCAATAGTTAAAAGAGTTATTTGTTAAGTCATCTCAAGTTTGAATAAGATAACCCCTTCTTTATAATTAGCTCAGATCAATAGAAGAGCAAGTATCACTCCACAAATGATTCTGTTATAGTCATGATTCTGTTATAGTCATTTGTAGAGTGAGGCAAGGATACCAAGAGTTTTGACCTCCTTTCTCATTTTTAAGAATTAAAATCAGACCTGAATACGACTCAAAGAGGAAAAAGGTGGATAAGGTACAACATGACCTCTCCAAAGGCGGCCACACTACTTCTAACTTGAGTTTAAAGACCACCAAGCCCTCTCACACTCAATTGAAGGATTCACCACCAAGCTCTGCCATAATCTAATAGCTAATAAGAGGAAACAAAGAGTAGTATCAAAATAAAAAGAAGAGGTGTCTCTGTTATAGAGCAAACTTTGGGAAATAAATTCAAGTTTGTGCTTTTATTGACTCTAAATGAGGTTGGTTTTGCAGTGCTGTATTTTTCTTTCACCAAATGTTTAAGGTGCTCACCGAGGGTGATGTCGCATCCGCCGAAGAACTCGCCGTCGATGTAGAGCTGCGGGAACGTGGGCCACGCGGAGTACTCCTTGACGCCCTGGCGGAGCGACTCGTCCTCCAGAATGTTGACGGTCTCGTAGGCCACCTCCAGCCTGTTGAGGATCTGCACACAGGTGTTGGAGAAGCCGCACTGCGGGAACATCCGGTTGCCCTTCATGAACAGGACCACCTTGTTCTCACCAAGGTACTTGTCCAGGGACTCCTTCAGCTCTGGCGTCAAAGCTGGCGGCGGAAACAGTAACAAATCAGTGTAAACCCTGATTATGGAAGCTAAATATGCAACCAATGCCATTCCATACTAATCCTATCTTGGTTCTTTCACCTCCAAATTTCCACCATCAAATCTAGAATTCTTCAAGCAAGCAAACCGATAGATCGTGATTTTCATATGCTCGAGTCGAACTGTCTCAAAATGTGATGAAAAAGATCCACATACATCTGAGCCCGAATTCATAGCATTCTTAAGGAATTCTGGATTCGATTGCGACTAGGGAATCAAGGAATGCATTGGTTAGGGTTTGGAATGAGGACGGTATGTTTAATTCATGTGCCCCGGACAAGATTCGGACACTTTCAAGATTGTGACGCAAACAATCCAACCTCTACCACATGAATCTGAGCCCCAAACCTTAACAATCACGCTCATTCCGAACCTTAACAAAAACAAAACTGGCAAAAATATTACAGATATATCCCTCACCTCCAGCGCCTCCAGACGGTCCCACGCTACTCCGAACAGCAACCTTCACCTTCGCCTCCCGCCTCAAACTAAAACCAGAAACGTCTCCCGCCTTAAACCCCAACCCCTTCCACGCACACCGCAACGAAACAGGTCGCACAGCAGAAACCTTGAAAACCACAGGAGCAGCACATCTCCCTAAACCACTGCTGCACTCCACGCTCCGCGTCACAGTCGCCATAGCTCCTAAATTATGCACAATCTCTGCAAATTCTCTGCGTCTCTATCAACTCTCCAGATTCTTCTTCAGTCTCTTTCTATTCATCCATTCAAAAATGATGTTCCAGTAGAAGCTCATAAACCAAAGCTCTGGTTGAAGGGTTTGGATGTAGGTCATCCATCTCTTTAAAGAAGTTCCATCCATTCTGCATCCATCGGAATCAATTTATTTCAACTATGCAATTCTCGTCAGTGAATACCATCCATCCAATGTTACGATATTTCATCCCTACTCTTCGTTTTCATCCACGAGCAGGTCACAAAACTAGGGCTTGGGAGGGTTTTGAGTGAAGGTGATGGCGATGGCGGAAACCGGGGACGTGCAGGCGATGGCGCGGAAAACAGGGAAAGTGCAGGCGCTGCTGTTCGCTCGAGCGCAGGAGCTCGCGGGCGTGGCCGCGGTTGCGGTGGAGATTCAGGACGGGTGGACGACAGCCAATTGCTTCGCGGCCGTGGTGGCCAAGTACCCCGCGCTGGAGGGCATCAGCTCGTGCTTGATGGTGGCGCTCAACCACGACTACGTCACCGAGCCTGTGCTCGTCAAGGACGGCGACGAGCTCGCGATCATTCCTCCAATTAGTGGAGGCTGATCGTTAGGGTTTGGTAGTCTTGTATCATGTTTTAAACCGAGGAATGTATGTTGTGGAATGGAAGCTCTGAATGCTTACGAGTTTCTCTGTCTGGCAAAGTGGAGAACAGCGACATCAAGATGCTACTACGTCCTGCCACAAAAATTCCACGGTGCAAAGAATAACAAAGTATGTAGAGTTTCATTGATAAGGCGCTGATCAGAGACGAGATTGTAACCTTATTAGGGTTTTATATTCTTGCAACATGTATCACGTTCTCGATGATTTGCAAAGAGAAAATTGAATCAAATCAGAGATGTACAAGTTTCTCTACCTCGCCAGTGAAATCAAAGTGGCAGAGAGTGAAATCACGACAGATTCATGGCAAATTCCCGTCACAACAACTCCAGAAGTTCCACGGCGAGAATGGAATGTATAGTTTCTATTGATGAGATCGATATGATCACAGACAAATGTAATAGTAGGAAACTGACTCTACCTGTATATAGTACACAGAAAGGGGGAAGAAAAAAATGCGATCAGAGTCGTCTTCTTCCGCCGATGGCGAGGGCGGACTGTATTCCAACGATGATGGCTTCCGCGATGTTGTCCGCGAGGTTGATAGGCACGAACTCCAGATCGCGCAGCTCGGCCGCCATGTGCTCCACTCGCACGGGGTCGGCGGGCGCCAGGTGCTCCACTCGCAGCGAGCTCGGCAACGCGAAGGCGCTCATCACGGGGAACGCCGTGCCGTCGTTCATGCCCACGGGCACCATACCATGACACGACGGCGCCATCACCAAAAGCTCCAAACCCCAAGCAAAGCAACGAAGCATTTGGAGACGAAGGTGACATCCAAGCCTCACCAGCATCGAGAGCCGATACCCGTACCCCTACCCGGTTATATACCCACCCATCGTCCTCGGTCTCTTCTCCTGTATATACCCGTACCCGGGGTATACACCCCCCTTCGTTCCCTCCGCCGTTCCTCGGTCTCATCTCCGAGCCACACACAACTTCACTCCGCCTGCTCCTCGCCCTCATTCTCTCGAACACTCCATCGTTGCATTGGCTGTTGCTCCTGTTGCATTGGTTGTTGCTCCACACCGATGGCTATGGCGGCCACTCTCCCCCTCTACCACGGGCTCCGCGCTGCCACTCCCGCGTCCGCTTCTCAGCCGGCGCCGGTCAAGCTGTCCACCCGCCTCGCGCTCCCCGTCCGCGCGCGGGCCTCCTCCAAGTCGCTCCGGCATGTCGCCGCCAATGCCGCTGTCGCAGTGAGCACGGCAATCCTGAATCTCAATCGTTGTCGTGAAGCTGTAGGTTGTTTGTGTGATTGATTGGTGGAATGGCAATGTGGGTGCAGACGAGGGAGGCAGGTGCGGCTTCGTCGTCGTCGACGCAGGCAGGGTGAGTGGTTTTTGGAGCTTTAGTTTTCTGGTTTGGTGGCGGGGGAGGGGGTTTTACTGAGGGGGGTGGTGGAATTGGCGACAGGCATGAGTTGTTGATGTTTGAGGCGCTGCGGGAGGGGCTTGGGGAGGAGATGGAGCGGGACCCGAAGGTGTGCGTGATAGGCGAGGACGTGGGCGACTACGGAGGCTCGTACAAGGTGACCAAGGGGTTCACGGAGAAGTTCGGGTCGTGGCGCGTGCTGGACACGCCCATCGCGGAGAATTCGTTCACGGGGATGGCCATCGGGGCCGCCATGACGGGCCTGCGCCCCATCGTGGAGGGTATGAACATGGGCTTCCTGCTGCTGGCGTACAACCAGATCGCCAACAACTGCGGCATGCTGCACTACACCTCGGGGGGGCAGTTCACCATCCCGATCGTGATCCGGGGCCCGGGCGGCGTGGGAAGGCAGCTCGGCGCGGAGCACTCGCAGCGCCTCGAGTCCTACTTCCAGTCCGTGCCCGGCCTGCAGATGGTGGCGTGCTCCACGCCCTACAATGCCAAGGGGCTCATGAAGGCGGCCATCCGGTGCGAGAATCCCGTCATCCTCTACGAGCATGTGTTGCTGTATAATCTCAAGGAGCGTATCCCTGACGAAGAGTACACCTGTTGCCTTGAGGAGGCCGAGATGGTCCGCCCCGGGTCTGATATCACCATCCTCACCTACTCGAGAATGCGCTACCATGTCACTCAGGTAATGAAACTCCTCACTGTGACTCTGGTCGAGTCTGGAATGAATGCCTTTCCTTGTGTTGAGTGTAATGTTATGTCCCTTAGGTGACCACCTCACTTGAATTGTTGTTTGTTGGAGGATTGGTGGTGGTTGATACCACGTCACACCTCACTTGAATCTGGATTACACTCTGCCTTTGTTTGTTGTGAGTTTGGTGGCGGATGCACGCAAATATTGATGCTGCAAGGCTTCTGAAGTTACTGTGTAGAGAACTGAATAGTATGTAAATAAGTTTAACAGAAAGTAGAACAATCTTGATTCAACTGTCATGTGGAAATCATACCTCATCCTTTTCATCATATCAGAAGAAGTAACAATACATTACTCAATATTTAGACTTCAGGTTTACCTATGATTTTCCTGATGAGTGAGCTCAAACCATTGCATAGTTGTGATTTTGGATTGATGGTAGTTGGTACCATGTCCTCAGGTGGAGCGTCTCACTGGAAACCCTGCCATTGTTTGTTGTGAGGATGAATGGCTGTGGCACTTGGGCTCAAACCCTGCTACTCTTTAGTTTGGTGGAGGACTGATGGTAAACCACACCATGTGGTTTTGGATGGGATTGCAGGCGGCGAAGACGCTGGTGGACAGGGGCTACGACCCGGAGATCATCGACATCCGGTCGCTGAAGCCGTTCGACATGCACACGATCGGGGAGTCGGTGAAGAAGACGCACCGCGTGCTGATCGTGGAGGAGTGCATGCGCACGGGTGGGATCGGCGCCAGCCTGCGGTCCGCCATCATGGAGACGTTCTGGGACGAGCTCGACGGCCCCATCGGCTGCTTGTCTTCCCAGGACGTGCCCACGCCCTACTCGGGCCCCTTAGAGGAGCTCACAGTCGTGCAACCTCACCAAATCGTCACCGCCGTCGAGAATCTCTGTGGAAAGAAGTAGAAAGTTTTGCATTGCCAACGTGTGAAGACGATCGGTATGTTTTTTTTGACGAACCTATTGTCTTCTTCCATATTGAGGATTGCCTGGCATTGGAGGTGGTGGTATGCAGTGGCGGTGTAGGAGTAGCGTAATGGTGGCAGGTGCAAGAGGTTGCAGGTCATGATATTTTAGTGCATCCATTGTAGGGGCGAGATGGGCGGGGTTCTGAGGTCTTCCTTGGATTCCCATTTGTAATGATAGTGATATTGTGATTTCATATGAGTATTTTCATGGTATTCCTTGGTTGTTCTAGATGTTCGGTCTGCTGCGAGTATATGTTGTGTGTGAAGATGTATGAATGGTATTTGTCGATGTTTTTTTTTTACTGGGAGCACAATTATTTGTACTTTCTCTCTATAGAGGGGGAGCATTGTAAACGTAGTTGGTAAAAACATTTATCTAGAGTAAAGAGTTCTAGCATTTATATATCAAATTAGTATGTTTATCACTAAATTTTAGTGAATAGGTGTGGAATGATATTTTAATCTTTGTCGCTCAGATTAACGATGTTGGTTTGATGAACGTTGTCTTGTTGTCTTGAGTTTCGCTCGAGGTTTTCACTATGTTTCAAGGTGATTGTGTAGTTGGATGTGCTCTTTAGTTTGGGTTTCAAGAGTCCGAGGGTTTTTAAGGTGTTTTACCGTGTGAAACAGGCATGGTGCTTCGATTTATTTTTTATTTTTAATAAAGCGCAGTAATTTCCTACAGTTTTTTTCAGAGGGCTTTTGAATTCAAGTGCATGAAAAGTGCATGTACCTATTTTGGAGAGAGAAGGAGGTATTTTACAGAATTGGGACGGAGCTGTTGCAGTCGAAATGTAAATTCTTCAATTGCACCAGCCTCCATTTTAAGTTTATTATTACATTCTATAATTAATGCTAGGGCTGCTCTGCATTTAATTGGCTTTGGAAATCACTATTGGGTTAGTGATTAATACCTACTACACTAAACATCGCATTTAGTGTAGCGCCCAGTAAATGACTTGTAAATGCTATAAGTTTTTACTTTAAGTGAATATTTTTACCAATTATGTTTATGACGATCCTCTTATTTGAATACTATAGAGAGTTGTGCTCTTGGTAAAAATTGGCATCAAGAGTAAAACCTTATAGCATTTACAAGTCATTTACTGGGCGCTACACTAAATGCGATGTTTAGTGTAGCCTCTTGGGGTTTTGGAATCAATAACCCCCATGGTAATCAACCAAAACCCATAAGCAACACCTGTAAAATTGGGGTAATCAAATTCCATCCCATTATTACCCATTCATGCACATGTTTTTACTAGTCTTGATTATTATTTTATGGTTTGAAACTTTATTATGAGACCTTTTGCCTCCATTTCCACTCTACAGAGTAGAATGGGCTGTTTTGAAGTGTTTTTGGTGTGAAATAGTCAAGGAATGTGAGGGATTAGCAAAAAACCAACTTTGACCCTATATCTTTAGTCGGGAACCGTATATCTATGCACATATTTTACTCTGTAGAACACAACTAATGTATTATAGTTTAGCAAGAGTTACACCTTTGGATTGTAGATTCTTCAACTAACATCGTTCATTTGGAGGCCATGTTGAAGTACAACACCATAAATGTAGAATACTCTGGCCACAAGTGGTTATAAGACCAGTGTCTATAACCGTAGACGTTCACGGTTACAGGCAGTGACGGGTCCGGGAATAGGGCACCTTAAACCCTAAACCCCAGGAAACCACATCCACAGCTAAATTACGACGACGACGATTCCGCTGCTACAACTTTTCCGAAGAAAATTCGACTGCCTGGCTGGTGAATCTCCAAATTCCACCGAAATCCCAGAGCGCACTCCGCCATCGCAATGGAATTGCGCACCGGAGTCTTGTAATCAAGCTCTGATGGCGGAAAAAAGTGCGATGGTGCGAGACGACGGCGCTGCTGCTGCAATGCGGTGAGAATGCGTGAGCAGACGCAGCAATGCGGGGCATCCTCATGGGCTTCGGTGCGATCCCCGCGCAGCAGCGCTCCACCATGGCCGTGCGCGCCGTACAATCCTGGATCTCTACCCCGCCCAGCCCGGCGCTCAAGCTCAGCAGCGCGCGGACAACCGCATCTTCCCGGATCTCCTGGTTGCGGGGTGGGAGCCCCTGGCTGTTGGCGCTCCTGTCGCCTCGCCTCCTTCACGCGCACTGTACTCACCGCCACCATCCTGCGCCTTCGCTGCGGCCCCGCGCCTTCCAGGCCGCCGTGTCGAAGAAGAAGAGCCGCAAGGTCGCGGAATTCAAGACGTTGCTGAGCTCCGACGTCAAGTACATCGAGTGGTGGCGCGTCAAGGTATCCTCTAAATCGCGGTTTCTTTCCTACATTGTGAGGTTCTTTAGGGTTTAAGATGTTATTTCGTTTTTATATTTTGCTGATGATGTTTCTTTGGATAGTTGGAGGCTTGCACGAAGCCTGTGACGCGGGAGTTGGTGAAGAAGCTCAAGTTCGACAACTTGCTCGGTTTGGACGAGAATCTGCGGAACGGGAACTTGAAGACGGGGAAGATGAACGCGGAGGTTTTGGAGACGAAGCGGCAGTTCCCGCACGAAATTCTCATGTTCAGGTAGCCATTACTAGGGTTTAGGGTTTAAGGCTTTGATACTGTTCTCACACAATTGAGTTCTTTCTGAAGTCACTCAAAGTTTGATTCATTCTACTACTCTTCCTCACTCTCAATAGCTATTATGCCATTGAAAGAGCTTGGCGGTCTCATAGCTCAAGTTCGAAGTTAGTTTCCGCCGCCTTGAGAATGAAGAATCATAGGTCATGTTCTACCATGAATTGTAGCCACCTTACAGTAGTGTAATAGCCATCAGAACAATGGAAGAGCGTGGTGGTCACGACGAAGGAGAAGTCATGTTGTTACGACTAGTTTTAGCCGCCTTTGCAGAATGAAGGAGATGTCATGCTGAAGCATGATTCTTAACCATCAGTAAACGGTATCAGATCAATAGAAGAGGTTGTCGGTTTCATCCTTCAATCCAGTCACTGGAAGGAGCTCAAGGTTGTGTCTGTAAAGAGGTCAAAGCTTATGCTATCAACTTCAATGGCTTGTTCCACAGGTGCGGCGAGTTTTACGAGGCCATTGGCTTCGACGCGTGCATGCTAGTGGAGTACGCGAACCTGAACCCCATGGCGCCCAAGTCCGACTCCGTCCCGCGCGCCGGCTGCCCCATCATGAACCTGCGCCAGACCCTGGACCACCTCACGCACCAGGGCTTCTCCGTGTGCATCGTGGAGGAGGTCCAGGGCCCTCAAGCCAGAGGCCAGCTCAAGGAGCGCTTCGTGGCCGGCCATGCCCATCCCGGAAGCCCCTACGTCTACGGACTCGTGAGCGCGGACGTGGACCTGGAGTTTCCGGAGCCGGTGCCGGTGATGGGAATCTCACGCTCCAGGCGGGGGTACTGCTTGGTGTCGGTGCTCGAGATGATGCACTCGTTCTCGGTGGAGGACGGGCTCACGGAAGAGGCCGTGGTGACCAAGCTGCGGTCGCGGCAGTGCCAGCAGCTGTTTCTGCACCGGTCGCTCCGGAAAGACGCTGCGGGGATTGCGCGCTGGGGCGAAGGAGGTATTGCATTCTGGTTTGTCAGATGGTAGTCATACATTCTCTTCTACATGTAGGGTCTGGGGTTTAAGGATCTGCTTGGAGATGAGATTTGTGGCCATTCCCGAGTGGCTATTTCCAGTGGTTAATGTAACCAACATGGTCTTGCTTGTTACAGGTTTGCTGTTCAGTGAGTGCCAGAAGAAGCAACTGGAGTGGTACGACGATGATCCTGTGAAGGGTCTGATTTCGAAGGTGATGGAGATCTTTGATTTGAATCAGGACCAGGAGTTTCGGGAGATCGTGGTGCCGTCTGGGGAGCGGCCCAGGCCGCTGTACGTGAGCACGGCGTCTCAGATTGGGATTCTTCCCACCGCTGGTGTTCCGAGTTTGTTGATGGTGTTGTTGCCTCCGGAGGCGAATTACCTTTGCACGTCGTATGTGCGGAACTTGCTGCTGCACCCCCCGCCTCACAGGTGAGCAAATCTTCACCCTTAATCCCTAAACCTTAGAGAGTGTATGCATATCATCTTGTTGTGGCTGGTGAAAAATGATGTCTGTGTTGTATCTGTAATGGTGAAGTGCTCATGAACGCAACGTGTAGAAGTGAATGTATGAGTACCATCTCGTTTTTCGTGCGAAAATTCCTGTAGAATCATCTCTGTGTTTCATCTGTGACGGTGAAGTGCTCATGGCTTAAACCCTAAGCCCAACGTGTACGTACACAATCTTGTTTCTGGTGAAATTTTCTGAATTTTCTCTTGACAGGGTGGCTGATTGCATTCAAGCGGCATGCCGGATGCTATCGGAGGTGACAAGCTCGATTCCGGACTTCACCTGCGTTTCAGCCGCCAAGCTGATGAAGCTGATCGAGACACAAGAAGCCAATCACATTGAATTCGCTCGCATGCGCAACATTGCAGAAGATATTCTTTTCATGGCAAACGATCCCGAGCTGATCCAAGTCTTGGAGCTTCTTCTGGATCCAACATGGCTCGCAACAGGCAAGTTGTTGCAACCCCTCTTCTGTTTAGGACACATCTCCACATGGTTAAATTCACAACTCCTTAGATGGGCATTAGAGTCACTATAACTTCTTGAATTTTTTCCTTCAGGTATTCGGATAGAGCTCCACCAATTAGTGGAAGACTGCAAGTTCCTCGCGACCAGGATCGGCGACATGCTCGCCAGCGACAGAGACCCGGACCAGCACATGACCACATGCGCCCACATCCCGGACGACTTCTTCCGCGACCTGGAGGAGCCCTGGAAGGGCAGGGTGAAGCGCGCCCACGCCGAGGCCGAGTTCCGCGAGGTCGAAGCTGCGGCAGAAGCGCTCGCCGAGGCTGTCTTCACTGATTTCCTGCCCGTGGTGAACTGCGTGAAGGCGTACCAGCGACCGCCCGGGGGGGTGCGTAGAGGAGAGATTTGTTACAGCCGTGATAGCCAGGCGGTGTGGTTCAAGGGGAAGAATTTCAGGCCAAGCGTGTCGGCCGACTCTCCTGGTGAGGATGGTGATCTAAGGTTAAGATGAAGCATCATTGTGATTGAGTTTTTGTTTCCTGTGGTGTCTTCAACTATGAACTTGTGATTCTCCAGGTGAAGCCGAGATGAAGCTTCTGATTTCAGCGTACGATGGAAAGGGGAAGAAGATGGGGGAGGAGTGGTGGACAACGAGCCGAGTGGAGGACGCGCTTACAAGGTACAGATCTGCAGTGGAGAATGCGAGCGGCGCTGTTGTGCAGCTTTTAAGAGGGCTGGCGGACGAGGTGAAGCTGAAGCTGAACGCGCTCGTGTTCGTGTCGGTGCTGTCGGTCATCGCCAAGTCGCTGTGCTTGCATGTGAGCGAGGGGCGGCGGCGTGGCTGGGTGTTCCCCACGCTTGTGGGTTCATCAGAGTATTCTGACTCCTCAAACTCCGGGTATGAAAAACTCGCCCATCCTTGAGGTTTTAAACTATGAAACGTCGATACTAAAGTTGGATGGAACGTGTCACAGGTAACTGTAGCTTGTTCAGATGAAACTTCTTAGATCATAATGCGGAAACATAGTTGATTCTGGTTGTGTTTTTTTTAAAACTGTTTCATAAGACTCTTTCATCCCCCTCAAAGGCGGCTAAAACTCTTTTGACTTGAGCTGAGAGACCACCAAACTCTTCCATTGATCTAATAGCTATTAAGACTGAGGGAAAGAGTAGGGGGTATCTTATTAAAACTTTGGGTGACTTTACAAAGAAGAGTGCGTGTTTGCAAATTCTCAGATTGATTTTCTGGTACATTGGTTGCAGGCCCATGGTTCTTGAGGATCTGATTCCATATTGGAAGGACCCAGTTTGCGAGCAAGCCGAGCCCAACACCGTGGAGCTTGAGTCCATGTTCCTGCTCACGGGCCCCAATGGAGGTGGAAAATCTAGCATTTTACGCTCCATCTGTGCAGCTGCCCTTTTATCCGTGTGTGGCTTCATGGTCCCTGCG
The DNA here is from genome assembly GCA_963971425.1 of Bryoerythrophyllum caledonicum. Taxonomy (NCBI): domain Eukaryota; kingdom Viridiplantae; phylum Streptophyta; class Bryopsida; order Pottiales; family Pottiaceae; genus Bryoerythrophyllum; species Bryoerythrophyllum caledonicum. The sequence goes on from OZ020515.1 coordinate 7,499,614, forward strand.
CGCGCGGCGACGGTGCCGAGGCTGGACGCCGTCATGCTGCGCATGATGTCAACCGACAGCCCTGCCGACAACAAAAGCTCCTTCCAAATGGTATGAAATCTTCCCAAAAATCAGCTCTTTCCAGGTGGTATTAATTCCAGTGCTCTCTTCGGTGAAAGAATCAGTTCTTCTTTTTCACATTCTATCTTTGAGAAGGAAGGTCTAAATGGTATAAATTTTAGTCCGAATCTATTCATGTTTTCATCCTTAACAGGAGCTCATTTCAGATGGTGCTGAACTCGTTCTGATGCTCTCTTCACTTCATGAATGAATTAGAGTTTTTTTTTTGTAAAGTTTCGATAAGATACCTCCTCTTTTTTATTTACTATTCTAGTGTTTGTTAACTCTGAATAGTTAGAAGGGCTTGGTGGCTCTTTCAATCAGAATCCTTCAGCTTGGTGGTGCTCTTAACTCGAGTCGAAGTAGCTTCAGCTGTCTTTGAGAGTGAAGAAAGAGAAGAGTTATAATCATCCAAAGTTTGAATGAGATACCTCCAGTTTAGACTAGTCCCTCCTCATTCCCGAAGAGCTTGTTAATCTCATCCGTCATTTTAGTCGATGGAAGAGCTTGGTGGTCTCAAAACTCACGCGTCGAAGAGTTTGCATGAGACCAACCATGAAATTTCCTGCCTTCCTCTCCTGTGAACTGATTTTAGATAACTATTTAGAGTTGATTTTCATGTGAATAGAGGGGGTACCTTTATTCAAATCCGAACTGAACTGCAGCTGGTGTTTCAATGTTTTTTTCGCAGGAAATGTCAGAGCTGCGCACAATCCTCGCTGAAGCAACCTCCCGAAGCCTGGTCATGATAGACGAGCTCTGCCGAGGCACCGAGGTCCAGAAAGGCACCGCCATCGCCGCAAGCGTGATCGAATCCCTGGACCAAATCGGCTGCCGCGGCGTGCTCTCCACGCACCTCCACGACCTCCTGGACATGAACCTCAAGGTCCAGAACGTGGTGCACAAATCCATGAGCGTGAGAGAACACAACGGAAGAATCGAGCCCACTTGGAGGCTCGTAGACGGCGCTTGCCGGGAGAGCCTGGCCTTCGAAGTGGCCCGAAAAGAAGGCGTCCCGGACTCCATCGTCCAAAGAGCCATAGAAATCTACCAGCAGAATCTAAACTCAAAGGCGGAAACAACACCCAAAAAGCAGGAAAGAAACGGACCACCCTACAGGAAGGCGTCGCTTTTGGATCACATGGAGGTTTTTTCCGCGGTTTGCAGGAGGAAGTTGCAGGAGCTTGGGGAGGTTGCTAGCGTGCATCCTTGCTCTTTCATCGATGCGCGGCAGCTGCCGCCTCCTGCCACCACCATGCACTCCTGTGTGTACATGCTGGAGCGGCCGGATGGCAGATTTTACGTGGGGCAGTCGGACAACTTGACCGGCAGGGTGAGGCGGCACCGGTCCACTCTGGCGGATGCGCCGTTCTTGTACCTGGTTGTGGCCAACAAGAGCGTGGCGTCGGAGGTGGAGACCACTCTCATCAATCAGTTGCCCTCCTTGGGAGTGGTGCTTGTGAACAAGGCGGATCAGAACCACCGGCACTTCGGAACAGCGCCTCTTGTGGATGCCCCTCCTTTCTAGAGACTAGTGTTCTTCCTGGAGCAGGTTACTCTTGTGATTCCCGGCCATTTTGGACCTGAAAGGTGTGCCGAAGGTGGACCTGGAGCGGATCAAAGTTTTGGAAAGAGCAGCGGTGATTTGGTGAGTCTGTCGCTTCTCAAGCTAATTTGTACTTCATACTTCGATCGGCGAACAGATAGTTCTGTGTCTATTTGCATAGAATTGGTTCTAGAATTGTAAAAACGACGTCAATGTGTTTTCCTAAAACGAAGCAAGTAGCCATCAAAGGGACAATGTTTTTTCTCTCCATTGGTGTACAATTTTGCCCCTTCCTAGACATTTCTAATCATTTGTTTAACGAGCTCTTGCAATGGACACCTTAAGGGTGATTTTTTAGACTTATGAATAGTTTTACTGAGGTGTTCTGGTAGTTGTATGGATGCAATTGAGAATGTGTTGGTGGGGTGGCAGGTGCACATATCAGCTTCTGAGTGGAGACGTAATCATCTCCAAACATTTTTGTAACGTGTTGCAACTTTGAGTGTGCTCTGGATCTGCTACTACTACACATGTGGTTGAAGCATCCCTCGTTTCAATGAAGGTGAAAAAGCTGACCAGAGGCAATTTTTGCAAAGTGTGCTTGTAATGTGCAAAATCTTAACTTCAAATTTCACAATGGATTTTGTGCAAACTGAGATATTAACACATTTATTCTTATTTTTATTCACTTTTGTTTGTCTAAGGTCCTTGATATTATCAAAGTTAGACTGTATTGGATTTATTATATTTAGAAAAAGACCTTCCAAAGGGTTGATAAAGTGAAAGTTGCATATGTTGCCGGAATTTTTCTAATCACTTTAAATTTAAATATTCTAACCGAAACGCTTTAGTTTGTCACAAAAGAGGGCTTGTCACAGTTTGCAAGCCTTCAAAAGAACGATGAACAAGTGGCTATCAAATAAAGGTAACAAAAAGTGTGAGCCATTAAAGGTTGGTTTCCCCATAGATTCTCCTCAAAGAATTCTGTTTGTTTGGATTCGCCGCTACCATCCATTTTTATAGTTGTTTTCTGGTGTTCGAAGGAGTAAAGCCCTATGTCCCCAAATATGATGTTTGTATGGCTTATGATGTGCTCATGTGAATGTACAAACATCATGTCCATCTACACAGTTGAACCCAAAAACATGTTCCGATGTCCTCATGTGAAATGTACAAAACATCATGTCCATCTACACAGTTGACCCAAAAACATGTTCGGAGCTTGGCAATTTCCTCCCCAAGTTACCCGTTGTTACTTTACCTTTGCAATAACTATGTTACTTTTACTTTGTAGACAAAATATACTACTAATGATCCTAAATGGTGCAGCATTGGACATGAAAAAATTAAATCTCTCTATATAACAAGCGCACTATCGGAATCATCCATCCCATGGTGATACCCGCTACTTAAATGGGAGATAGCTCGAAGATATATTTCGAGGAGGAGGACGGGGACTTAATTTGGGACGGCCCAAGGCGAACTGACCCCCTCGTTGGTACTTACCCGAGGGGGCCACGAGGTGGTGGGGCCAAACCTGGCCCCTATTTTGTTTTTGGATGGGGCCCTATTTACAGCAAAGGAGGGTCTTTGATCGGAAACAATAGCCGTTGGGCTCAAATTTGTCAAAAAAATTCCAAAAAAAGCCTCCGGATCCCCCAAAATAAGAGGGCTAGAAAAATGACACCATGCAATTAAGACGGGGCCCACCTCGGGTAAGTACCAACGAGGGGCACTTGGGACCGGACTTTACTTTTACTTTTACAATTTTAGTTACCTCACCTAAACTTACATTTTCCGTTGGGGACAGCGGACCAAACCCGACACTCCCCAGAACCGTCGTCCGCAACTTCCAGAACGGGCCCCCTGTCTGGCCGCCCTCTTACCGAGCATCCGCGGAACCGTCGAGCCTCCTCCTGGAACAGTTGCGCCGTCTCTCAGAACCGTCGCCTCAACAGCCAGAACCGTCCTCCAGCCTGTGAGAGTAAGAACGAGAGAAGCTTGCAGTCAGCCTCGATCGAAGAAGGCGCTTGTGAACATTGTGAGAGGATTTGCAGAGCATTTGTGGGAGAATTGTTGTGTGAGAGCTGTGTGTGCGAGGGTTTGAGTTGCGCTGCGTCGGCGTTCCAGCCAGCCAGGATGGCGGCCGCGTCTGTGCGCGCACTGCACCTCGGCGGCGCCTCGCTCGCCGCCGCGGCCGCGGACAGCTGCAGCGTCTTCGGGGAGCCGTTGCGCTGCAGGAGCACCGGCGGGAGCGTGCGCTGGAAAACGCCGTCGGTGAGTCGATTTGTTAGTCACCGCATTGCTTTTTTCTGTTTTTGTGAATTTTCGGAGAGGGAGTGGAGGTTTGATCTGGTGGAATTCGTTTCTTGTGTGCGAGCGATTTTTCGAAGGTTTACTGGTTCTCATTAGGTTATTGAATTTTCGGATACTGGAGCCGCGTTTAGTCTCTGATGCGTGAAATGTACATTTTGAAGAGGAAGTGTAGGTTTGCAGGTTCTCTCAGGACGTGGAATTTATCGTTTTTCGGGTGATTCGTTTTTCTAGGTTTACAAGTTCTCAGTAGGCGAGTGAATTTGGAGACCGATGGCGCAGCTTTTTTGTAAATGTTGCGCGGAATGCGTACTGTGAATTTTTGGAGTGAGAGTGTGGTTCGTATTGATAGGTTTGGAGATTCGCTCAGCTGTGGGAATGGTTGCTTATTGTGTGAGCGATTTTCTTCTAAGTTTCTTGTGGTATGATTCTCAGTAGGCTAGTGAATTTGGAGACTAGCACCGTGTTAAGTCTGCGTTGCGTGAAATATACGCTCTGAATTTTTGGAGAGGAAGTGCCGTTTGGATTTGGAGGTTTGATGGCTCGCTCAGCTGGTGGAATTTGTTGCTCTTAGTGTGAGCGATTTCCGAGGTTTCTATGCTAAGTGAAAATGGAGACTGGAGCTGAATTTCGCGCCGCGTTTCGTCTCTGTTGCTTGTAATGCGCATTTTGTCTGCAGTGCTATTGTGGGTGCTTGCCCTACTTTTGTTTCTACCGCGCGTTTGGTAGGTGTTACTCTGGCTCTTGTTAGTAGTCTTGTGAGCGAGTTTTTGGGAGAACTGTGACGAATGCCATGGTAGAGTGCTTTTTTGGCTGCAATTAATCCTATTTTTTCTGGGATGGATTGCGGGGTGTGTTCGGCTTTCTCCTTTCAGTCAGTGCTCGGGCAGGTCTTCAGTGTGATCCGTCAGTTGTTTTTCTGACATTTCGACTCGTGTTTGTCATTTAGCAGCTTCCTGGACAGTTTGTGGTGCGGGTTTTGTCTGACTAGAGCCGTGTGGTATACTAGTAGGACGGTGGATTGAATTGAGAGGTGGTCGTTGGTATGCAACGTAGAAGTTTTAGACTCGGAAGCATTTGAGATCTGAAGATGAAATGCCTGGTTCTCTTCATTAGATTGTTAGAATTGAATGTTTTTTGGACCTTGCTACTACCCTTAAGTCTCCTTCTAGACTTCATAACATGCCATGTTGTCATTAGTAATTAGTGTAGAATCCTTGGTATGGGCAGACCATGACGAGCTTTTGATGCCTGTTTTATTCCCAATCATCAATCACTAATGTTGTTGTGTCCATCGCCACAGAAATGCGTTATAGCGAATGCGTCGACAGGCGCTGTTTCTTCGAATGGACGTATCGTTGTTCCAACAATGCACCAGCATAACTGGAACAACTCGCCATTAGGATCTAGAACTTTGCCCGAGCTGGGGGTGCGGGACTTGCGTAATGGGGGTAGCAGGCTGAAGATTTTTTCTGGCACAGCAAACCCGCAGCTATCGCAGGTACGGGATCAGTTGAGGAGATTTGTAGTTTTGCTAGCTTACGTTGAGGAGGCTTTCTCTCCTTGATCGGTTGTGGAACATGAATGTAAAAGCTAGCATCGTCCATCCCTGTATTTCAAGCGCGAGTTGTGTTCCGTCTGCTTATGCTCTTCGGGTACTTGCAGGAAATTGCTTGCTACATGGGCCTCGATTTGGGCAAGATCAAGATCAAGCGGTTTGCGGATGGAGAGATCTATGTGCAGCTCGAAGAGAGCGTCCGTGGTTGCGATGTATTCTTAGTGCAACCGACGTGCCCACCTGCCAATGAGAATCTGATGGAGCTTCTCATCATGATAGACGCATGCCGACGAGCGTCAGCAAAGACCATCACCGCTGTGATTCCGTACTTTGGTTACGCCAGGGCTGATCGCAAGGTGAGGGCATTGGTGGTTGGTGTAATTCAATCCTAAGAAGTTGCTGCTACTCTGAGCTGTGCCTGCTAGTCTTTTGATGAGTTCCCCCTTTTAAGATCGTTTGGGTTTCACTCAGACCCAAGGCCGAGAATCGATTGCTGCCAAACTGGCTGCCAATCTGATCACCGAAGCGGGGGCAAACCGTGTGCTCACATGCGATCTGCACTCGGGCCAGTCAATGGGCTACTTCGATATTCCCGTCGACCATGTGTATGGGCAACCTGTAATCCTTGACTACCTAGCGAGCAAGATGATCTCGTCTGACGACCTGGTCGTGGTGTCCCCCGATGTGGGAGGAGTTGCTCGTGCTCGAGCTTTCGCCAAGAAATTGTCCGATGCTCCCCTGGCTATAGTAGACAAGAGGCGCCAGGGCCATAACATCTCTGAGGTACGTTTCTATGTCTTTCCTTCAACGACCTTGAGTTCCACTTTCTCTTTGTTGTTCGAGCTTTCTCTTCTATCATCCCTTCCGCTGCTTTTACGTTGCCTTCATTACGCTCTCCGCTGATACGCGTGCTGAAAAGTGACCCGCGATGGATATAGTGTGCAAAGAAAAACCGGCATGCATGGTCAATCCTGAATCTGTTCTGTCCGTGATGTGCAGGTCATGAACCTGATTGGAGACGTGAAAGGGAAGGTAGCCATCATGGTGGACGACATGATTGACACTGCTGGTATGGACTCTTCGCAATAACCGAGAGTTTGTAGTTCTCCGCTGGTTCATAAATTTTGCTCGACTGAGGTATCGCATGCACGCGTTGATTCTTTCTTGGTATGTTTGACACAGGAACCATCACAAACAGCGCAGCTCTTTTACGTGCAGAAGGAGCTCGAGAGGTTTATGCTTGCTGCACACATGCAGTTTTTAGGTGGGTTCTGAACCGCAAACTTTAATAAAAAGGAACTATAGGTCTGTGTACTGGGAATTTGCGATGGAATGTTTGTCAAGTTGGTACTGGGCATGAGTTTAGCTCGGATGAAATTCTGCTGAGAAAAAGTAGTTACAATCAATTGTCCACTATGAGTCTTGGTCGTAGAAAGTGGTCTCTGATGCCCTTCAAGGTTTTAACCTGACGATGTTTTCCTCGACAGTCCACCCGCAATTGAGCGGCTATCAGGCGGTCTGTTCCAGGAGGTGATCATCACAAACACCATTCCCGTGAAGGAGAAGAACTACTTCCCTCAGCTAACGGTGCTCTCAGTCGCCAACCTCCTGGGCGAAACCATCTGGCGTGTCCACGACGACTGCTCCGTCAGCAGCATCTTCCGGTGAGGGTACCCATTCCCAATCCATTTGTAGTTCTAGAGAACTTTGCGGCTGCTTCTCAACGGAGGCTCCCTCACAGTTCGCTCTGTCTGGCACTGGAACGATGGGCCAGTTTTTTTCCCTTTACTTTTGTAGTATACACATTTACAGCTGAGGCGCGCCAGGTATGAACTCGCGAGATTTTTTTAATGAGGGGAGTTCTTTGTTGTGAACGCGCTTGTACTCCCTTGTTTTAAGTGGCCGTAGCTTAGGCTTATTCTTTGGCAGAAAAGAAGGCGTTGGAGCCCTTGTTTTGTGAATTGGAGTAAATGGTGCGCCGCTGTCCATGCCATTGCTCTGACTCTTTATTACTATCGCAAGTCTGTTTCATTGGGCTGCTTGATTGTTTACATCAAACTTTGGAAACAGTTGAGTTGTTTGTAAAGTCACTCTTTTTTTCTAATACTACTATTTTTACACTCTTAAGGAGCTTGGTGATGTCCAAAGTTAAATTAGAAGTACTTTTAGCTTCTTTTGAGAAAGAAAGAGAGGTCATGTTGTACCATGAACCTTGGCACATTAGAGTTATATGTAAATTGGAGTTTAGAGTTACCTAGTGAGAATTAGGAGTTTGATTGCAATTTTGTCATATAGTTGATAATATATGTCTCACTTGTCCATTCTATTTTGAAACTTTGTCTTCTCATTCTTCTCTTCCATAGGATATGTAAAAAGACTTTAATTTTGAAGTGCCATCCATTGCACGGATTGAAAGATTATAGTGTTTGAGGTCAAGAAAAATAGATCATTCCTTCCTTGTGTTAAGTGGATTAGCAGACTTTGATTTCACTTGGTATCAAATTTTTGTCCAAATCTTTTACCATCGTGTTAATCATGATGTTAGTTTTGTACACATCAATTTTTTGTAGTAAAGGGGTGTAGCACATACAAAAAGAGTGTGCAAGGAGTGGAGGTTCAAAAATTGCCATTTCTCATTCCTATTTTTTGAGAACTTGATGTGTGTTAGAATGATGATCCAAATGGTTAATAAGAAGGTTTTTACCACATATTGTTATTAAAAAACTAAAAAGTGACAAATATGATGATCTTTATGTTTTATGTCAAAAAGATGTCATTTTTCCCCCTTGCCCAAAATGTGTGAAATTCTTTGACTTGGATTAGAATGTTTCTTTACACTATATAAAAGAATTATTTTTGACATCTTCAAAGAAGGTAATATTTTTTATATGTACAAAAAGTCCTAATGTCAATAGAAACTTCTAACAAAATTTCTAGCAATATAAAACACAATTGTTAGCTTCTTTCTTCATTTTATTTCTGTATAGAATAACAAGAGAGCTTGATATGGTTTGTATTTCATTATTTTTGTAAATAAAAATAATTTTGAACGTGTTTTGTACTATTCATATATTTTGTACATATAAAATGGGAAAGTCAATTTCTTTGTGTTTAAGTGGAAACTTTTACATTCCCTTTTTATTGGTCTTCGTATATGTAGTCTATTTGAAACATTAAAAAATCATTTTTATGCCGATGTTAAATGGTTTCAAATATATTCCTAGTTCTCTAACACGTGCAATATTTTTTTATTAAATTGAACCTTTTCATTTTCCTATTTCCCTTGTTAATATTGGATTCAGTTTTAGTGACTTACATGGGCTTGGAAAAATATGTAGAGATGGTAGAGATTTTTTTTCTAGAGCTTACGGTTAGAGGTCCAAGGATCCTGATTTTGAGATTGCATGAGCTATTGGAGGGGGTTGGGGTAAAACCTGGCCTCTATTTTACTTTTGGATGGAGGACCTAGTAATAGCCAAAAGGGGCCTTCGAGAGTAATTGGGACTGCAGACCCCAAATTTGCCAAACAAATTTCTTAAAAAAGCCTTTGGACGTTCTAAAATGAGGGCCAGGAGAATGAGAGGGTGCCATATAGACGAGGCCCACCTCTCCAAAATACATCGTGCAACCTCAATATTGAGATCCAAGGTGCAAAGTTATACTTCAAATAAGGATTTTCTTCCCACTTCTTGGCAAAGATAGAATTAGTGTGTTTTTTGAGGTACGTCAAGATCTTGTCAGTTCTAAAAATAAGAGTTGCCTCCATTTAATGGTTTCTCCAACCATGGAAAAGATGAATGCCATGACCAAGGCCCAAGTGCATTTCAAAGGCCCGCCCAGCCCCGCTTGCCAACTTTGTTGAGTGGGTTAAGTCTGTGCCCAAGTAGGACGTCCACACCAGGGCCATCCGTCCGCGCCCTCTCCATCCGTCTATGCCCGACGTCCATGCCATGCCCTTCCATCCGTGCCTTAGCCTTGTATCCACGCCTTGCACTTTCATCCGCACCCTGCCCTTCTGTCTCCCGTCCAATAACCCTAATCCACCCATTATGACAACCGTGCAAAAAAATTGCATTGGGCGATCCGCATAATATACTCGTGCAATTCGACACAGTGCTCCTAATATATTGCAACCTGCTTTGCCGCAATTTTTGTCGTGTCTGATCGCAAAGCAATCTGGGCGTTTGGAGATCAACGTCGATTGAAAAGTAACTGGCTAGATTTGCCGATTTTTGGGAATTGCTAACCATATATGTCAGAAAGTCGCTTGCCCAAGCTCTCTTCATCGTCGCTAAAGGGTTTAAAAGCTATCCATCTTCATCTTCTTGAATTTTGTTTCATGATTTTGTATACAATGTAAAGCTTTAAGTCTTAAATATGATATTTCAATGCACACGTTGAGACAATTAATAAGCTTGCAAATAAAGAAGCAAATAAAGTGAACCAAAAAGTGTACAGCTAGAGTAGCAAGAAGTAATGGCATTTTGATAGAGGGATAGTACATTTTGACTGATTAATCCATTTTGTTGTTTTTCCTTGCTAAACACCCAAGATGTTTGAGCTCCTTTGATTTTTTTCATCTCATTAAATTCTTTCACCAAAGAGATTTTACAAGACAATTATGGTGAATTTCAAATAATTACTCTACAATTTTCTAAACCTTAAATGATCACTATGTTGTTAATTTGCATTAGTTTTTTTTAAATCATTTAAAATAATTCCCCAAACAAATGGAGACTTCATCCAAAATGTTCTATTAGATGTGCTAGGATAGACTTCCACTTATGAATCTTTGAAGATGATGATTCTTTAATGAGCTTAAAACCATTAGAACCAAAGTTGAAGGGACTAATGAAAAGGAAGCAAGGGGCCATTGAAGAGGAAAAAACACATGTAAGTGAGTGAAGAAATGAATACAACGTATGAGAAAGTAATTAATTGGATATATACACTCATCCCAAAGATTAGTTGTAATCAACTGAGTTATAATTGTTGCTTACTCATAGCCTTTCACTAATAGAAATCCATGGATAACTAACTAGGATTTGCCTCTTTGTTCAGTTATAGATAGGCAATCAATAACTAAATGAAGAGGCAAAACCAAAGAATAACTACATAAATTTTTGAAACGTGCACAATTATTGTTGTAAGTTATTGACTTTTGCAGTTATTTTTTTTTGCCACGTCGACTTCTCATCCATCTGCCAACATGGAACATCATCATGGGGGAATGATGAGGTGGCTGATGATGTAGATTTGAATGTTACGTGGAATTTGAGGTGGATATTGACGTGGATTTGACGATGAGGTGGAATTTGCTTATGTGTAACCGCTATTGAATTATAACCTCTGCTTACATGTAACCTTTGCTAAAATTTTAACCCCTCCTAAGTTTTTACTACCCGCATCCACCAGCACCATACTTGGCTCTAACTCAAATGATGAATGAGCGTATCAATGAACGAATCAACACCGTCCAATGAAATAGAAATTAATCACTGTTGCAACTCAACATCAGTTCCAAAAACTCTTCAATAAAACATTTGCATATGCTAGTTAGCATTAGTTTAAGGATGTTATTATATATTACATATATTAATCTATTCATCAGAGATGAATATGTTTTATTTCTGAAAAAACTTATGATGTCTATCCTCGAGGGGGGGAAGTAGTTTCATACTACTAATTCTTTATCCGGTGGGCATTGACTTAATGGTGGAACGAACAAACACTCTATCCACGCCAGCCTCCACTGAAAATTGAAGTTCTCTTCTTCTTATGATGTCCCCAAGTTGCATTTATCAACCATTTTTTCCCGTTCTTTTTTTTCCCTTTTTAAATGAATGTAGAATACAATGATAGAATAGGAAAAACTCTTTGTGGGCAAGGTCTTTTGTGACTTGCTTTGTACTTCTTTAGCACTGGCTAGGAGTCTGTCATTTTCATCAAAATGTCAAAGCTGACTGAGTTTATGGTTGAAATAGCAAATATTCATATGGAGGTGGTGACCGAACTCATGTGACGAGGTCATGGCTTTAGTTGAATCATGGAGCCAGAGTTGGTAGCTGTGATATGGACATGCGGCGCACTCGCCCTCTTATCCAAATGGCAACATTAATGATCTGGGGCCCCATAAACACTTCTGGATAGCTGAAACTCCAAGAGAGATGTAGAAAGCCTCCATTGATGAAGTCTCTTTTGAGGAACGACTCAATCTTGTTTGGAGTTGGGTGGCGGAAAGTCGGAGTTTTTGCATGGGTTGCAAGAACATGGAGAAGTTCATTATTCAAGGACCATCACAGCTGTTGTAGTCGTGGACAATGCTTTGACTATCGTATAATCTTATCATGCGAAGACCAACAAACACCATCATCATTGTAGAAACATAGCGGGTTTGTTTTGAATTTCCAATTTCTTAATTTTCTCAATATGAAATTCTTTATCTTGAAATGCTTGATATTTTAGGAGATTGATAACATGATCATGCTTAATTTAGTCACATCCACAATAACCAATTTGATCATTTGATTTCAGTGGCAAGAGTACTGGAGACACTTATTGTGTGACGGTGCTTATGGGTCAACTTTCATAATAACTAATTGCAAGTTATTTTCAAGACATCCCATAGAGATAGTATGAGTGAAGTCATACACCTAACATTTGCTGCATTGACTCAAAATTCAAACTTTCTTTTGACTTCACGCCCTTTCAAGAAGACGTCAACTCATTCCAACAGCAACAAGAAAAAACACACTGTGTTCTGCATACAAAATAGGAGATGTGTTCGAACATCCAACAAATTCAATTGAGCGAGAACGACATGCAAGTTGGGCCAAAAGCACCCCGAAAGGAATTGAAAGCTTTGGCGTTTGGTACATCCATCCCACCTACCAAATGTATCTATTAGTGGGCGTTAAGATGGGAAAAAGAATCATGACCTAGCAAACGAGATTAAAATAGTCAAAGTAGGAAGATGTTAGTTGAAGAATCTTCAATCCAAAGGTGTAACTCTTGCTAAACTTTATTACATTTTCTGTATTCTACAGAGTAAAATACGTGACCGAATATACAGCTCACCAGATCGTTTAAGGGGGTAACCCTTAAATGTCACTGGAGAACCATATATTCACGCACGTATTTTACTCTGTAGAATAACAGAAAATGTAATAAAGTTTAACAAGAGTTACACCTTTGGATTGAAGATTCGTCAACTAACATCTATCATTCCGAGGTCATTTCAACATCTAAACCTTATCATGTTCAAATAGGACACCATACATGTAGAATATTGCGGACCATTCAAGGGTTAACTAAATGTACATTAGCAACAACCGAGGTCCCAAATCCAAAGCCAGGTGCCATCCCTGCCAAAAAGCCAGAAGCGCGTTCCCACGGTCGGATCAGACCCGGCTGAATTTAATGCATGAGAACATGCAGCAGAGACTGGCTCATTAATAGAGCTGATGAAGCGCATCCTCATGAATTTAAGCGAAGCATGTGCAAGGACGTCTAGCTCACCATCATCACGCGCAGCAGCGACGAGGACCTTGTATGCGCGCGACGCGCGACGAGTGACGAGTGACGAGCGACGGGTTTGCAGCAGCGATGGCGCAACATGAGCGCGGGCCGTTTCCGGAGGTGAGCTACTGCAGCACGGAGCGCGACCGGAAGAGCGAGACAGTGGTGGCGGATCTAGACGGGACGCTGCTGCGGGGGAGGTCGTCGTTCCCGTACTTCTTCCTGGTGGCGTTCGAGGCGGGGAGCTACCTGCGGGCGGTGGTGCTGCTGGCGATGGCGCCGGTGGTGTGGGTGCTGTACCACTTGGTGTCGGAGGCGGCGGGGATCCAGGTGCTGATCTTCGTGTCGTTCGCGG